>JBBJLR010000024.1:4809472-4819518 GCA_037577145.1 Brachypetersius gabonensis
CCCTTTGTTATAAATTTGTTATTTGTTATAGTGGTTCAATAGTGGAGGATTTTTTTATTATTCAAATAACAAAAGATTTGACCTTCTGCATACTATGCAAATCACCACCTATGAAACCCTGGGCACAGTCTGTCAGTTCTGATCTTCAGCATGAAATAGAACTTGAATAAAGTAGCATAATTTGCCCCTTGCTCTGTTTAACAGAGACATTCTTTTGCAGATGATTATTCAAAGACCACATGCTGTACAGATGCATGATGTGCTGTCTCTTGAAAGGCGTCATTCGTTCTTATTAAAGCATAAGTCTGAATGTGCTGTTTGACTAACTCAGCTCCAGACAACTTGCATATGATGAAGTAATCATAATGATGCATAAAAGCTCCCCTCTTGTTATTGACATCTGTCATGGCTTGCTATGTTGGCTTTGTGTGCTGGAAATTACTCAGTCTCACAGAATGGCGGCCTCTAAGTGTGTTTGTTGGTTAAGTGAAATTGATATGACAACTTTGAAAGTTGGGTCCTAACTTATCGTAAAAAACAGAAATGATTTTAATTAGCACTGCAACTGGTAGTGGAGCGCAGACCCTGGCAAAGCAACTTGAGACTCTTTTTGAAGCCATTTTAGTAATTGGATGATTTATCAAATGAGCAACTTGTGTGTCGCTCAAATGATAAAAATTAAAAGCCACAGTAATGACAGTAAGCAAGTTACTTTATTTTTGCTCAGCTTAATGCCACCTAAATGCTCTAAACTCAATTGAAGTAGTACAGTTTTCTAAATACTAATGCTATAATATGAGTGCAATTAAATACAAAAAAACTTGTATATTCTGCATATCAAAATTTGTGGACACTTGGCAAAATAAATTAGCAATAAATAAAACAATAACAGACGAAAATCAAATCACACCTACACATGTAAAGCTTTTAAGCTGATTCTGCATCATTTAACAGCTTTGCAAATAAAAAACAAAAGCGTGTATTTTCTCCACCACTTTCTCAATGCCATTGCATTGTCTATATTCCAACAGATCAGCTTTTTATCTAATAGTTGGACGATTTCAGATTTAGCTGACTTGGTCCAGTGTTGAGGACCATCTGTGCTGAGCCTGGGCTCAGAGAGAGTTTCAGCTGAGTGTGAACGCCCCTGCACTCCACCATATGCACAGTCTCCCTTTGCCCATGTACCACTTGTTCCCTTTCCATAAGCCAAACTGTTTGTTTACGCTCTTATTGAAAAGAAAGCATTCTGAGGTTTAGTTGATTAAGAGACCCATAAGCCCCCTCTATGGCATCTGCAGAGGGATTTTTCAAGGTGGGTCAGATGGGAGGGCACATATTAATTTATTTTTAATGTATTTTTGAGAGTGGTGCAAAGATCTCTGAAAAATATTGTTTACACAATGGTGTAGACACTTTATCCCATGTGTGTTACAGTATGTGGTCTTTGCATATTGATTGCCAGTACAATCTGTATTCCTACTGATGAGTGTTTGCAAGAACATGTGTGTGTTTGTGTGTCATCGTCTTTATTATTGTGCTGCACTCCTTTGATGGCACAGTCAGTTGGGATTCACTGGCTCGTCCTAGTGTGTGAAAGTGGCATCTCTTTGCTAGCACAGTGCATGAAAGTGACATTGCCTCACCAGTCAATAGCGTGAATTATTTATCACAGAAGTAGGTGAAAGCTGTGTTCCGCATCATCTCCAAGCCTATTCAGCAAATTAGCATTTGGAGAGCAGTCGGCCTTTGTCAGGGATTTTGTCTCTGTTTTGTGGGTTGAAATGTGAGCATTTATGAAACCTTTTGCTTTCTAACTGTGCCGTTGTTTCATGGAGCTCCCATCAAAGGATGTGACCCTGCAAATTCAGTTCCATAATGGGCCTAGGAGTCAGTTGCATCGCCTCCTTTGATTGGACTGTCTCTGTCTGATTTAGTCTTTTAAAGCCCTCCCAGGATTAGCCAGCAATAGTGGCCCATCAGCGCTGTCCTTGCATATGACTGGAGAACTCTTTTAGTCTTTAGTGCAGTTTACATGGAGGTGTTTAATCTCAATATTTGAGGTGTGCGTATCTATGTTCTCAGTCACTTAGGCGTCTTTCCTTTTAATTTAAACTTTAGCTAATGGTTAGCTATTCCACCCAAGTAATTTTATGCTGCTGAATCTTTTGCTGGTTGTAGAACTATGGGGGGTCATGTTGGGGAGAGCAGCTTTGCTAGAGGAGGCATTTTGTCTGAGACATCAGCACAAGCTGAGCTGTTTCAGATGCAGTAAATGCTTGATCTTTCATGGCTGTAAGAAACATTGTGTACGACAAAAAAGCTGCTTTATTTCCTGACAAACGAGGTCATAGCATGAGATTGCAACCACTACCTCCTCTGCCTCAACTATCCACTACTGGGACATTTCTTGTTCACTATATTTGCTGCTCTTTTGGTCTGGATAAATGAAAGCTTGATCAGTCTTGATTCTGGGGGAGGCTGGAGTGGCTGGAATAAATGAACCCTGATAATTCAATCCCTCCAGCCTCAGTTGTGTGCTTCCTGCCCCAGGGCTGTACATTAGTACCTGTTCCGTGCATCCTGTTTCAGATGTCTGACTTGATTGCACTGACTGATAGAAGATTATTTCAGTTTTTCATTTAAATATATTCGAAATAACTGACAAGAAAAAAAGCAAGACTTTCACTTATTTTGGCTGTTTTTGTAATTTGGAATCATTTTTACTTTTGACTGTCTAAAACCTGCTTGCAATTTGATTGGTGGTATTAGCCTCCTAAAGCTTGTTTCAGAGGGGCCTGCTGGAAAACATGTCAGCAAAGGCCATGATGCAGAGCCGGTTTTGACTATGCAACTCTTGAACCAACCTAAAACCATCGAAATTTGAGAGTTGAAAGAGTGAGAAGTGTGTTTGTTGCCTGGACACAGCTGATGGTGACTCTAATGAGCATTAAAGTTAGTCAGTGTGCTTATAGTACTGACAATATCTACAATATATATCTTAGAATAGCATGCATCATAATTTATCCCCATAACCATAAACATTATCATAATTTATACATCTACAACACAAATGGGTTCATTTTGAATGTTTGGAATGCTTGATGCACAAATGAAACCACTTTTGGAAGGAGAAGAAGAATATGTCTCAAATTTTGATTCTGTTAGTCACCTCCACCCTCCTCCACTCTCCGCAGTCCCTCTCATGAGTCAGGCTGATTTCATGTAACATTAGTAACCTTCCTGGAGTCAATTTTTGGAGTGATATTGGTTGAAATACTGAGTGTAGGAAACACTTTCAGCTTGTACCAAATGATACTTTTCTGAGCATGACTGGATATTGACAGGACTAAAAGAACACTGTCCCACTTTATATTTCAAAGAACCTTATTAGTACTGGTGTGACTTTGTATAGTGCCGTAAATAATATTATAAATTAAATAACGTGTAGTTTTAACTGATAAAAAACAAATGTAACTGCTAGTTCTTTTGTGTCTGTTCTAATTTATAAAATGTAAAAAAAAATAAGGTTACATATCATATGAAAAATTCTTCAATGAAGTGTCATGGTATTATATTTTTACTTTTTCACCCACCACTAATTTCAAGGTATATTGTGTATACAATTAGTTGTGGAGTCCGACATCCATAGTACTTTTCTCATGGACTACCTTTTGAAATCTATGTTATTGATTAATGCTGAATGTAATCTCTCTGTCTCTTTCTTTTTCTATCGCTCTCTCTATCTATCTATCTCTCTCTCTCTCCCTCTCTCTTTCTCTAGGTAAGTGTTTCCTACTGCAGGTACAAGCAAGTTCTCCTGTATGTGAAGTAATGGTAGCAGCAGCAGCACCTCCTGCCGCCTCCGCTACTCCACATTCTGGAGGATGTGTGGGCAGACTGATTAAGGTAAAGTGTTGCTGAACACTTAATGCATGGCAGAGAGAAGTCCATGCCCCTAGGTCTTGCTGAGTCAGCAAACTGTCAGCCATTGCCCGTCATCCAAACTGCGCTTAGGACTACTCCAGACATACCCTTATGCACGCGCACACACACACACACGCACACGCACCCACACATACCTAACAAAGGCAGAGTGTTTTCTGCAGGTAGTACTCACTAATTCACTAATAAAAAGCTCCTGTCATCTGCCATCTGCCTCCTGTCATTAACATATACTTGTTTTCTTTCCTGATGAACACAATGGCCAAGTAGTGCAGTTTGTTTTTTTTTTTGATAAAAATCAGTATTACAGTTTTAAAGTTAATTGATTCTTTCTAAGCCCTGCTACTCTAGATAAAATAATGTCTAACAAGCTTAGCTTGTGTGACTGGATTTTTTATTTTGTAATTCTTCTCCTAAATTACAACAATCCTCACATAGTTATTTATGAGAACACATTTTAAGAAAGGAAATGTAGTGTTTATATGTTTTGAGCATACAGTTTGCTTGTTTTTTCCAGTAGCACTAAAACTAAAAATCAGTTTCATTGTGTAACAGCAATACTAGTATAGACAATATTCCAGTACACTGTAATTTCATTGTAATTGATTTTTCTTTACCTAAATTATCTCCAGATTGATAAATGGATGCTCATTAAAGGGAAGAAAACCACATGGCATTGATTGTGGATGTGGGAGACAAATGACTGTCCCTATCATCGCTGAAACAAGCACATCGCTGCTCTGCTGGTGGGAGCTTTAATGGGAGCACTTTGACAGAAGTAGTGCCTTTACCCAACCAAACTCAATTAACTATATGCATTTAACTCTCAGAGCAGTCACCTGCATTTTAGATTCAGAAAGAAGACATCCTATCTGATGTTGGTAACTGATTTCAGACTAGCTTTGACAGACAGATATCTGCTCATGGTTCCTTGGCAAAAGATCTGGCAACATTTGAACAGTTGTAACCAACATGCAGTTTGTGGCATTTTCATGCTAGCCTGTGCGTAGAGAAGGAGCCAGCCTGTCTATTTGTCTCCTAATTCAGTTTGTCAGTACATTGTTTAGTGAAGGTTTGAGCACTAGTCCCTGACCTGTCCCTGCTCTGACTCCATTGTCCCCTCCTACACTGTAGAACTGTTGGGCAAAAGGAGGATTCATTTCCCTGCTACCTGCAGGGAGGCTGTCCAATGAATAATATTACCCTTCTCCTTCTCTGGTTCATTTAAATTTATTGGTTTAAAAATGTCAAACCTGTTTGCACAAGGCCAAAAAAAGTGTTTTCTTCCTTCAGAACTGTGCTTATGAACGATGCGGCTCCAAAGTAAACTTCACACGCTTTGTTCACACTGCAGGGCAAATAAGATTTGTTCCTTAAATCTAATTTTTGAGAATACAGAAAACCAGAGTAAGCACACTATTGTTCTTCTGAAGTTTTTTTTTTATGGACCTGCCTATTAAAATGAGTGGGATTCTTTTTATTGGCAGTCCCATATTGTTATTCACCTGTGTTTCTTTATAATGGACCTGCCCAGGGAAATGTATTTATTATATCTTTTTATTATTATTCTTCTGTCGCATTTAATGCGACCCGAACCGTGGCGCAAACCCAGGCTAAAACGTTCGACTCATCAGCATGAGGTGTGGTATTACTTTTATTGCATTTTGTGTTACCATGACGACGTTTTCACTAACAACTGAAAAATATGGACAAAAGTATAAGGACAAACCTGTTTAAACTGAACTATATGGCCTAAACTATAGGGACAAAACTGTTTAAACTTAACTATATGGCCAAAGGTGTTAGGACATAGCTGTTTAAACTGAACAATGTGGACAAAAGTATTGGGACATACCTGTAATGCAACAATATATGGCCAAAAGTATTGGCACACAGCTGTTGAAACTAAACTATATAGCCAAAATGATTGTGACAGAGCTCTTTCTGAGTGTTTACTATGGCATGAAAGGCAGTTGCTATGGTTTAGGAGGTGGTTGCTATCGAGTTTCTAGGGTGTTTCTTGGCGGCAGGCCCATTTAAAATTTCTTCAGGAATTTTCTTTTTTCTAGTTATGGGTCTGCCCATTGAATGACAGTCCCATATTGTTATGCACCTGGGGCTCTATATTTTTATGGGCATGCTCATTGAAACAGCAGTCCCATATTGTTATTCACCTGGGTTTCTTATGGGCGTGAAATTAAGGGAACCTATATATTAAAACGCTCGGCTTGTCAGCGGTCGAACACGCTTCATCTGAAACCCACCAAACTTCATGTGATGCATTGGGCCAACATCTGGTGCTGGTGCCAGGAGCTGGTTCTGGTGCTTGGCCAGTTCTGAACTGGGAACCAGCGGACAACCGGCCCACATTTACACTAGACAGGAGCTCAGCAGGAGCTGTATGAGAATACGTGACAGGTCACGCCCATTAAACAGAAACAAACATGGCTGAACTCAGTTGCTGTTTGCTGGTTATTCTCCAAACTTTGAGAATTAATTTCAGTATCCAAATGCAGATTATTCAGCATGTTATTACCATTGAAAGAGTTTGACATAGACAACGATTATGTGCAAGACTCTGCCCACCGCTCGTCACGGGTTCTCGCTATGAGACCGGAAAAGTTTAGGGGCCGTTTCAGTGCTTGGTTTAGGGAACCGGCACCATTTTTTTCTGTGGAAAAGCACGGCACTGGTTCCAAAATTGGGAACCAGCACGAAACCGGCACGGGAACCAGTGCAGTGGAAAAGGTGTATCAGTCTTCATACAGTGACCAAACCTTGAGAAACTTCATATGACACCTCAGGCCACGCTCCCAATGACACAACTATTTAAGCTTAACAATATGTCCAAAAGTATTGGACAAAAATAGATTTCTAGATTTTTAGCAGTTTTACAAATGTTGGTGTTATGGCAATAGACACACACATTTTAATTTTATTCGCACTTTTTTATGATGTGATGTCATTTTATTTATTTATTTAAATTAAATTTATATGTGGATACTTCTAAGTTCTAACATGGTTGGCTGGCAAAATAAATGTCGTAAATTCAAATCAGAGTGTCTTCCGTGTCAGGAATGGATGGACAGTATTCTTGAGTCTATAAGGTAACAATAATGTAATTATAAGATAACCTTGTTTGAATTGTGAAATAGGTTTGATTAAAAGAAAATGTAGATTTGGTCTATTCTACTAGGTACTTATACTATATTGACTGGGTTAAATATAATTGCATCACTAAAAAAAAGGAGACTAAAATACATTACTTTAATTACTCTAAAACTAGACTAAAATGTCATCAGTTTTCATTGACTAAAACTAGACGAAAATAGTTGTGGATAATAATTCTGACTAAAATAAGACTAAAATGGTCAGACTTTTAGTTGACTGTAACTTGACTAGACTAAAAATAGACTAAGACTAATAAAGACTAAAATAACAGCTTGACGCAAAGACTAGACTAAAACCAAAATTAAAACAGGCCCCCAAAAACAACACTAATCCTAATGTTATGCTAATGCTAACACTATGTTAATGCTAACATTATGCTAATGCTAACACTATGCTAATGCCAAGCTATTACTCTGCTTATATTAATACTAAGACTAATGCTAATGTCATGCTAATACTATACTAAAGCTATGCTAATGTTAATGCTAATGTTATGCTAATGCTAACAGTAAGGCTAATGCTATGTTGTAGAAGTTGGTTAGTATGGAGTCTGTAGGGTGTTTCTTGGCGGCAGGCACATTTAACATTTTTTCAGGAATTTTCTTTTTTCTAGTTAGTGTGCTTGCAGAGCAAAAACACCATTGTTCTTCTTAAGTTTTATTAGTGTGCTAGCTCAATATTTTTTTAAACCAAGAAAGTGTTTGTACAGTCTTTGTGGATAGGGCTGGTGATTTGGTGAATGAGAGAGAAGTAGAGAAAGAGAGAGAAGCAGAGACTGTGTCCAGTTACAAGTGAGTGAAGGCCAACTGTCATTAGAATCATCGGTCATTTAAATTTAAATAACAGCTTGAGTGATAATGTTATCCACTCTAGCTGTGAAGTAAGTTGAAAAACATAAGCTGTGTCTGTGGTAAATTCAGTTGATTGGACATGATTTGGAAAGTCACACACCTGTCTGTATAAGGTCCCACAGTTGACAGTTCATGTCAGAGCACAAACCATGCATGAAGTCAAAGGAATTGTCTGTAGACCTCCGAGACAGGATTGTCTCAAGGCACAACTCTGGGGAAGGTTACAGAAAAATTTCTGCTGCTTTGAAGGTCCCAATGAGCACAGTGGCCTCCATTATCTGTAAGTGGAAGAAGTTCGAAACCACCAGGACTCTTCCTAGAGCTGGCCAGCCATCTAAACTGAGCAATCAGGTCATGCTGATGATTGATCAGGTCATGCTCTTTGGTGTGAATGCCAGGTGTCACGTTTGGAGGAAACCAGGCACCGCTCTTCACCAGGCCAATACCATCCCTTCAGTGAAACATAGTGGTGGCAGCATCATGCTGTGGGGATGGTTTTCAGCAGCAGGAACTGGGAGACTAGACAGGATATAGGGAAAGACTGCAGCAATGTACAGAGACATCCTGGATGAAAACCTGCTCCAGAGCGCTCTTCACCTCAGACTGGGGCAATGGTTCATCTTTCAGCAGGACAACGACCCTAAGCACACAGCCAAGATACCAGAGGAATGGCTTCAGGACAATTCTGTGAATGTCCTTGAATGGCCCAGCCAGAGCCCAGACTTGAATCCAATTGAATATCTCTGGAGAGATCTTAAAATGGCTGTGCACCAACGCTTCCCATCCAACCTGATGGAGCTTGAGAGGTGCTGCAAAGAGGAATGGGTGAAATTGGCCAAGGATAGGTGTGCCAAGCTTGTGGCATCATATTCAAAAAGACTTGAGGCTGTAATTGCTGCCAAAGGTGCATCGACAAAGTATTGAGCAAAGGCTGTGAATACTTATGTACATGTGATTTCTCAGTTTTTTAATTTTTAATAATTTTGTAAAAACCTCAAGTAAACTTTTTTCATGTTGTCATTATGTGGTGTTGTATGTAAAAAAAATAATTTAATCCATTTTGGAATAAGACATAACATAATCTGGAAAAAATGATGCGCTGTGATTACTTTCCGGATACACTGTAGATCTGTCTGGGGGGTACTACCAGAGCTGGACTGGGCATTTGCCTGGTGGGCCGTTGTCAATTTTGGGCTGGCATGGAATCCTGTCTGCTGGCCGGGATCTCGTACCACACCGACCCCTGGACTGCGGCTCAAAACATCTGGGCCGATTTTTTGTCCCAGTCCAGTCCTGGGTACTACTGTCCTCCAAGGAGAGAGAGAGAAAGAAATTGCAAGTGAATGGAAGACCCTACAGAGGGTTGTGAGAACAGCTGAGAAGGTCATTGGAGTATCTCTCACCTCTGTCACAGACATTTACTCCACACATTGCATTCGCAAAGCCACCAGCATTGTGGATGACCCCTCTCACCCCTCACACACACTCTTCTCCCCCCTCCCATCTGTTAAAAGGTACCGCAGCATACGGGCCCCCCTTGGAAAACTCAGACTTTAATAGTTAGAATACTCCTATCACAAATTCTGTAAAGCACATGACACTCTCTCTCTCTCTGTTTTTTATGCTGCTACTAACCGCACAGTCATATTTATTGCCATTTTAAATTGCTGTTTTTAATTGCACATATTTATTTATGTCTTGCATTCTCCTGCACATTTGCACTCTTGCACATCTCTGCTGCAAAACTACAAGTACTGTACTTATCCTCAATGTAGCCATTGTCATTTGCACTGCACATTGTCTTGTTCTGTCTTGTTTAGTGGTATTGTTGCCCTTGTTCTGTCCTGTTTTGCACTTGTGTTCTGTTCTGTTGTGCTCTTGTGTTGCAACCTGGTCCTGGAGGAATGTTGTTTCATTCTTACTATGTACTGGGTATATGGTAGAAATGACAAAAAAAATCTTGACTTGACTTGACTTGATATATCCAGATGATTCTTATGTTGATGATAGATGTAGCCAGATGACAGAACAATAAAGAAACAAAAAATCTAACATGAATAGTAAAATCCAAAATGGAGT
>JBBJLR010000024.1:4828548-4841434 GCA_037577145.1 Brachypetersius gabonensis
CCTCAGCATCCTCCTCCCAACACACTCAGTCTCTCCTCAGCATCCTCCTCCCAACACACTCAGAGTCTCTCCTCAGCCTCCATCTCCCAATAGTCATTGTTAACCCGGGCCACGACTGATCCAGTATGAAATCTCTGTTTGTGACTTGCATGTTTGATTTGGCTTAAATTTTACATTGGATGACCTTCCTGACACAATCCTCAGCGTTTATCCGGACTTGCACAAGGAATCACTGGCTTGTGACCTCTTATGGTTTCATTAATTAAATGATTTAATAAGTTCTTTAAAAGGGGCATATAATACATGCATTTTAATAATCTCTCCACAATTCAACGCCATCATATATAGCTTAACTTCTTCTAGTCACTTCTTCCAATGCTGCCTAAACTGTGCTGAAATCAATCCCTTTCCCTTCCAAGAAGATCCAAGAAAATACTGCCCCTGGGGTGACGGGACCGTTGCTGCTGTTGCCCCTCCACCACATTTCAGTAACCACCACATTCCAGGAACACTACACAATACCTGCTGCTTTGGAGATATTAGAGCATGTTTGGGTTTTGACCAGGCTATGATCAGGGTGACTGTACGTCTTGGTTGGGAAACTTTTCCTCCTGTCAGCTGCAGAAATGTATGCATACAGTCATGGTCAAAATTGTTGGCACCCCTAAAATTTTTCCAGAAAATCAAATATTTCTCACAGAAAAGTATTGCATTAAAACATGTTTTTCTATAGCCACGTTTATTCTCTTTGTGTGTATTGGAACAAAACAAAAATGGGAGGAAAAAAAGCTAATTTGCCATAATGTCACACAAAACTCCAAAACTGGACTGGACAAACTTATTGGCACCCTTTCAAAACTGTGGATAAATAAGATTGTTTCAAGCAAGATCCAACGAAATTCAAGTTGTCCTGCAGGCTCAGTTTCATCAGTGTCAGCGCAAACTATCCGTCAACGTTTAAATGAAATGAAAAGCTATGGCAGGAGACCCAGGAAGACCCCACTGCTGACACAGAGACAGAAAAAAGCAAGACTACAGTTTGCCAAAATGTACTTGAGTAAGCCAAAATCCTTCTGGGATAGTGTCTTGTTGACAGATGAGACCAAGATACAGCTTTTTGTTTACCAAAAATGGAATGAGGCCTACAATGAAAAGAATACAGTACCTACAGTCAAACATGGTGGAGGTTCAATGATGTTTTGGGGTTGTTTTGCTGCCTCTGGCACTGAGTGCCTTGACTGTGTGCAAGGCATCATGAAATCTGAGGATTACCAAAGGATTTTGGGTCGCACTGTAGGGCCCAGTGTCAGAAAGCTGGGTTTGCGTCCGAGATCTTGGGTCTTCCAGCAGGACAATGACCCCAAACATACTTCAGAAAGCATAAGAAATGGATGGCAACAAAGCGCTGGAGAGTTCTGAAGTGACCAGCAATGAGCCTAGATCTAAATCCCATTGAACACCTGTGGAGAGATCTTAAAATTGCTGTTGGGAAAAGGTGCCCTTCCAATATGAGAGACCTGGAGCAGTTTGCAAAGGAAGAGTGGTCCAAAATTCCAGGTGAGAGGTGTAAGAAGCTTAATGTTTATAGGAAGTGACTGAGTTCGGTTATTTTTTCCAAAGGGTGTGCAACCAAATATTAAGTTAAGGGTGCCAATACCTTTGTTCAGCCCACTTTTGGAGTTTTGTGTGACATTATGTCAAATGAGCTTTTTCTTCCTGTTTTTGTTATGTTCCAATACACACAAAGAGATTTAACATGTGCATAGCAAAACATATGTTAATGGAATACATTTCTGTAAAAATATTTGTTTTTCTGTAAAAATTTCAGGGGTGCCAATAATTTTGGCCATGATTGTATGTCTGTTTGCTGTTGATTTATTGCTGTAATTTTGAGAAATATATATATATTTCTTTATATAGAAATAATGATAATTCAGCTTGCAGGGAACTTTATGTGATCCTTAGTAGCATTATGCAATTATTAAATTATCTTAAATTATTCTATTTATAAAATTATTGTTACTGCTACAAAACAATAATCATTGATTAGATTATTGCAATTTCTTTAAATGTTCCTTCTGAAAACCTTGTGTCATGTCTCAACTGCTTAGGTAACACATAACATACTCACAAGAGCTCAGATAAGTGTTTAGGACCCTGTACTGCTGTCTATTTTTTGTATAAAATATACTGCAAAATAACTCTAAAGGGTAAAGGCAGACAATCACAAATGCCAGTCCAATGCACAAGGAATAAAATCCATTTGTGTACAGCTTGTTTTGTAAAGCAGACATGGAGCCTTGTGAACATTTTCAGAGCAGGATCCCTGCAGTAATATAAGATAAACAAACACACAGACAAACACAGGAAAGCACCTTCATTGTCTGCGGGTCAGGAAAAAAGGCTCATAAGAAGTGCCACTTTCACTTTATAGTTATGATCATGATAAACAACTAGTATTCATCCATCTTTTGTTCATCTTCCTTTCCATAGTGCTTGGCTTCACCACTCAGTCAATGTATTTGCGCTATTCTATACTTTATATGTTATTTATTTTACTTTTTCATTTTTCACATTTTATTATTATTTTATTCTTATTTTTAATTAATATTTTGCACAGTCTATGAGCTCCCCAGATGATAATTTTGCATAACTACATGTGTGACAAATAAACCTCTTAAATCTTGACACATAACCAGTTGGATGGTATCCTCATTTATCATGGTCCCTAAAAAAACAAATTATGTTTACCTTTCCCATCCAAAATGAAGAGTAAATACTGAAAATTGAAAATCAGTGTTACTCCTACTAACAATTTTTGATTGTTTGATTTTTGCTTTAAATGTAAAAAAATATATATTTTTGTGCAGGCACAACAGAGGTAGAACAAAAACTGCATACAACATGCTGTCTCCAGAAGAGCTCTCTAGAAGAGCTGAACAATTAACCTAAGAAACATACAACTGTACAAATTTAATTAAAACACAAGACAGCTGACTTGAACATGTGCAGACAATAAACAGAATGTTTTAATATAAAAGTCCTTTAACCATAACATGCCCGCTGACCGGTGCCACTCCCACACAAAGGCAGAGGAGGGTGGGAGGCAGGAAATGCGGACCTCGTTAGCCCCACCCGGCCGTCTAGGTAGGAGGCACAGGCGTGGATTTACATTTTCTTAGATAGTTTTACAGCGGGAACAGGAACAGGGACTGGGGCCATAGTGTTGGGAACAGGAGCTGGGGCTGCAGTGTCAGGAAGAGGAACAGAGGCTGGGGCCGCAGCGTCGGGAACAGGGACAGGAGCTGGGCCGCAGCATTGAGGACAGGACCAGGGACAGCAGTCACAGCGGCGGGGACAGGACTAGGAGCAGGAGCCCCAACAGTGGGGACAGGAAATGGTGCTACAGCGGCAGGGACAGGGGCTGGGGCCACCACATCAGGAACAGGCACAGTTGGCGTGGGCAGGTGGGGGTGGCAAAAGCCAGGGCGCCGCCATGAGCAGGGTCCTGGGCACTGGTGTGTGGGGTAGCATGGGAGCCACCTCGCAAGGGCCTGAGTGCTGGCGGACAAGCCCCAGAGGAAGTTGCTGACCTCTGTCGCACCCACTTGGCGGTCTGGAAATGGCGACCAAATTTTGGGCCCAGTTCCTCACAATTTCCAGCACTCTGTGATACCAGTTTGCTTTTACATCTTGATCATGACTTTTTCACTCTACACTAATATATACAATATACAATATACCCTAATATTATCAGGGTGCTGGGAATGGAAACAACTGCAGAGGGTGATAGAAGAAGTAATAGACACCAAAAGGAAGGAAGGGGGAGCAACAATAACATACAAAATTGGTCAAGCAGAAACAGACTAGGTTAGTACATGAAAAGACTAGCAGACAAAATGACAGCTGAAATACACAAAATACTGGCACGCAGAGTTCGTCTTCCAGAAAACAAAGTTTATAACCGAGAGCAATGTAAAGTCCATGGGATAATCCAAAGATAGGTCGAGAACAAAGCATGGTCGAAATCAGATAATCCACAAATGAGGCAAAGCAATAAGTTAACCAAAGCGTGAGAGATCCATGAACGAACGTGAAGATTGGTTCCAGGTGCGTGCGTGTGGGGAGTGACTGAGAGGCGTGGTTAAAAGTCCACGTTCACAGTAACGTAGTGGGAGGCATGACTGTGGTGGTGCCTGGATTCATGACATGTATACAACTGTGGATATTCTGAGACAGGCAGCAATGATTAGCTGGCAGAGACGATCAGCCATTGTTGTCCATTATTGAAAAATGTGTTCAGCAAGCCAACAACAAAAGTGGTAATTGGTCAAGTGGTCAGTACAACAGATTCACCACAGCAAGCAGGGAGTTAGAGTTAGCTTCTGTTACATTGTAAAAGAAGAAATAGCTTATGACCTAAATAAAAAAGTCTGTCATCAACCATCAACACAAGACGTCAGTGTCTTAGAATGAGGAGAAACCTAAATGGAAAGCTGTATATTTGGGCAGGATTTTCAACAAACGCTAAAATGTCTTAACAAAGAACATTAGATTCTAAATATTTGGCAGGACAAAATCTGTTAAAACAGACTGGCAGCATGAGAGAACTTTTTACCCGACACAAAACCGGACCATCACTAGGTACAATCCCGCAACTGTAGCATAAACACTTTGGTGCATGTGGGTCAAAAAATGCAAAAAACAGTGTGTTTTATTCATTTTTCACACAGTCTCCAGCTCTGTTTTCACACAGGCAGAATGTTGGATTCATCAATGGGTTTGGTTAGTTAATCAGTCAAAATAAATCTCGATAATACAGGAATAATCATTAGGTGCATCCCTAACGTATTTTGCGTTTGTTAACTAAAAAAAACTTTTACTGTCTTTTTTTTGAGTGTTATGTTTACATTTGTGTCATAGCTTCCTTTCTTTCCTTTCTTCTTAAATTCATTTTTTTCTCATTCCCTTGTTACTCTGTTTGCCTGGTTTGTATTTCTTTAGGCTGTATTGCTGTTGTATTTAGCATTCCTGCACATACATTTATTCTGTATACTGTACATCTTTTGTTGTACCACATCTCAGACAGCAAAAATATAAAACAAACATCTGATAATGGTTGATTTGAATTTCTGCGTGTGTTTCAGTGAAAGTGATCCATGAAATGTGTATAATAATGGTCAAAAAATAATTCACATACATTTTTAACCTCATTAAAATTTAGAAACATGATTTCAGTATATCAAAGGGAATATACAGACATCAGTAAGTATTTTGTTTTAATTTCTGTTTTATTTGTATTCTATGTTTATTTTTTTCAGCACTTGCTTAATGAAAATCTTTACGCAACTCATGTATTGCACAGCACAATATGGAGTAATTATATGTCTGTTAGTATAAATTGCCAAATACACTGCACAAAATGAAACAGAACAACAGAACAAAATACAAAACATTCAAAGACTCACGCACGTCCTCCTGATGGTGTGTATTCATGGCTGTCTTATGTTTTTGATGCTCACACAAGCGACTTCTAGTAGCTCCCCTTGTGTATAAACTTCTAACTGTTACAGGGTCATGAGTGAGTAAGCCACATTGTGTTTTGCAAGTTTAAAGTAAAACACTACATTGCTCTATAGTTAAGCATAATTAATGTTTTTAATAATAATAATAATAATAATAGCAGTAATAGAGGACAATATATGTCTATAATTTAGTATTTTGGAATTACAATAAATATTTAAAGATCGGATCTGATTAGGGTGGACTTTGCCTTTCTCTGTTGAGTTAGTCTCTTTTTTACATCGCAAAGCCTACATGGAGAAACTTACTCAGTGCTCTACACTGATCTGTCAGAATCACTCCATACAGACCAGCCTCCAGTGGATTGCACTGTCGAAGCAAATCCGTACCTCCACCTAGATGAGTGCAAATGAGAATATAAAAGCCCACCGCTCAACAGCCCCATTAGCACAAAAAAACCTCTGTGGAGTTCAAACTCCAGCATGCCACTGGGACTTGATTACAACTGAAACCCTCACTTCAACTCTAGTGTGTAAGCCATGTGTGAAAAATAGAGCCAGCATAGGATGCACCATGGAAGTGCCCCTTTATCATCTGGTCATTGATCAACTGAAATATATGTAATTACAATATAAGTCAAAATTCAAGCACTGTACATTAAGAGAGATTGTTTCCTCATGTGGCCTGAACAGTCAATAGCTATCTCCAAATGAAGAGGTATTTTTATTGACCTTGATGAACAGACTGCACAGCTGACCCTGGTGCCATTATTTTCTCTTGTGTCAAATCTAGATGATTCTCTTTCTCCCTCTACAACTGTGAATGTGTCCAAACTGTGTTAGATCTGCCTCTTATGTGGGATCCCACCGGCTCAGTCAGAGCCTACAGCACAAAGCTACATTCTACACAAATAGGAAATAAAGAGAAAGTAGGCCAGTTTGAAATGCTGTCAAGATGCAGTTAACAGCTTGAATAAATCTCGTTTCTGTCAGCTGAGGTCAAGAATGCAACAGTCGACCGCATCAATGATCATTTTGCTGAGATCTGTCGCATCTTTGAAGAGATAGAGAAGATACACTGTGCAAATCGGTGTCCTTAAAGTGAAAATCTTGCATGTGCATGTGTGCCTAAGCCTACACTTTAATGGTTCTTAATGAAGCATTGTTACAGAGAAGCATTTCATTGCCAATGGTTAAATTATCCAACAGTAATAGAGAACAATATATATTTATAATTTAATAAATATATATTTTTTAGGAATTTATATCGCTTCTCATAATAAATATTTCAAAATCAGATCAAGGGAAAAATCTTGCATGTGCATGTGTGTCCAGACCCAAACTCTTTGAAGAGACACTGTGCAAATCGGTGTCCTTAAAGTGAAGATCTTACATGTACCTAGACGGTTCTTGATGAAGTATTGTTACAGATAAGCGTTTCACTGCTAATGGCTAATTATCCAGCAATAATATAAAACAATATATATCTATAATTTCATATTTATTACGAATTTATATAACTTCTCTTGCAATAAATATGTGCAGTTTACATCCATAAAGGTTATTTATATCCTGCCCTTTATTTTCTCTTCACAGGTAGACTGGGGAAAACATGTTTTGCACAGGCTAAGCAAGGAGAAGCATGTGGTTCTGCTTGTCTGGCCATACAATAAAGACTTTAGATCCCAGAAGACATTAATCATATTTTTCAAATAAATAAAGTGTACTTGCACTGATTACTGCAATGATTTATTCATGCCTCTCTTAGATCAGAATAAGAAAGTATCGTCCCTGTATGTCTTTGTAAAATAGCTTGATTATTCTCTTAGACTTATGTTAATTCAGAATACAAATTAATTTGTATTCTGAATCAGTTTGAGATCAGTAATTCAGCAAGCCATCAAGCAAGTATCCTCTGTTTCTCTAGGCACTGAAAGGAGCAGCTCGTTTTTTCTCTCTTTTTTTTTAAAGTCTTTACTCTTGCCAATGACTGAAGTGAAAAGGCCGAAAGCGAGGCTGACCTAAAATGAAAGGATCTTGTTTGGAGTGGCTCCTCTCCAGGAGATTTTCTCTAGGAGCCGCTCATTAGAGGTGTCCTCACCTCTGTCCTCCCTGGCTAGAGCCTCTCCTGCCTGGGTAATGATTACACTTGCGAGAAGCAGGACCTGAACTGGACCTCTGGCCTGGAATAACGGCCTTGGCACTCTAACAGCCTCCTATTCCCAGAGGAAAGGGCTGAATTAAGGTGGTCTTAACGGATGCTGGATTTAATGAACGATCCATGTGCAACCATAAATAACCTTTGAGTAGACACAAATAAATCACTCAATGGCTCACTAATAGAGGAGAGATCTTTGTACCTCAGCAATGTGGTTGAATGCATAGTATGCGAAGAGGAAATTAATGCCCAGTCTGTATCTGTAGTCTCCCATCTCCAGATCAAACATTCTGTGTTAATCATTTGTCCCAACCATGTGTGGATGGGCAACTAAATGTTTCTCTGCTAAATAGGAGCAGACTGCCAGTTTTCCAGTGATTGTAATTTGGTTAAGTTAATACCAATTTAATAGCATGATTTCTTCATTTTTACTATCTGTTGGAACATTAGTCATTGCATAATGAGTGTTTGGTGGTGTCTTTTGATGTCGGCAGACATAGAGAGCACCTGTCTGAGCCATACTCCCACAGCTAAACCTTATTTTTAGGTTTTACAAAAGGAACTTCCAGGATGATTTGAGATTCTGTGAAAATAACTGTGGCAAATGTGGGAAATTTGTTTGACCAAAAAGTAAAAGAACATATGTATATGCATATAATGTTGCTGTGAGAATATAAGAACATGACTAAACGTCCATTGTTGTTTAACTGTGTTAAATATGTTACATTTTACCTTGCATTAGTTTGTGCCCCACTGCCCCCATAGTGTAGATTCAGAAGGGTGAATTTTTGGGCCATATCGTGTGAGATTTCTTTCGTAGTGTTAGAAGCAGGCCTGCTATTTGTCATGCTCAAATGGGTAAACAAGATAAATTCTATTAATTCAATTTTAAGAAGCCTAATGTAGTTTAAATAACACTGAAACAGCAACTTGAATTTAATTTGGCTACCTTTCTGTCTATGGATTGTGTGTTTTTGCCTGTACTCCTCTGTACAATTAACAGCCTTTTATGGAATGTTTGCATTGTTCACCAGACATTCGTATGCGCAAGGCGATCATAGTAAGGTTCTGTCAAGCTCAGCTTAAATGAATGCCCATTTGTCAAGAAATAGGTAAAGGTTTGTGTGACCCATACGTGTTGCTGCTGTTTGTGCTGGTGATATCCTGGAAAATGTCAATTTGCTGCATGTTGACATGTCAGAAAAAATTAACCGTTCAGTAACCACATCAATATACTTTCTTGCAGATGAACCATTATTCATGGTATCTTGCAGTTCTAAAGAAGTGGATTGGAGTGTCATGGATTTTGCATCAGGCCATTGCTAATGCATTTGCTGTGTTTTTCATTAAACAAATGAAAACATTTTATAAACAAACATCTTTAATATTTTAAGATTTAATTTACCCACTGAATGTGACAATCATTAGCCATTTATCAGTATAAGCAAATAAATTCAGCGTATGGGTTGTTGAGTTTTGTTCGGTGTTATCCCTAGATGTAAGTACTGCACTTGGCAGAATGCTTAAAAAAAACAAGTAAATGAACATTACTTCATGGTAATAATGTGCTACAGACAGACATTCTTGTCTACTGAGAAAGGCAGCAGCACACCAGTTATATGGGACTCCAAATTCACTTTTAACGGTGAGGTTAAGGGGTTTAACTGGCCATTTGCATGACTTTTGGTCATTAGCTCATGACCTATGGTCTTATATGTAATGCCAACTGTTGTACAAAAAGGAACTTTTTCAGCAGTTCATGTCCTCCAGTGATTGATTAAGGTATAGATTGTGAACGATTTGTTTCCATTTATGGTTTCAATTTAGCATTACAGTAACATTTTACCAGAAAAATGAGGGAGAAGTTTTACTAGTGATGTCTATAATATTTATGCCAAATTAGCAGAGAAAATATATAAAGAATGAATTATTCTCCCTACAGTACCTTACATGCATCTGTCACTTAAGTCAATTCACATCAACTGACAACTCTCACACGGCAATTTACAGTACATAGATATTCTACTTATCACATTTGCACACTGTACAGATTTAGCTTTTTCAAAATTTTCTTTCAGTTAACTTATTTGTAAACTTATCTGCACAGCCTTGTGGCTGATTCAGGGGCACATTTCACTACATTTTGTACTCAGATATAACTGTATATGTGATAAATAAAGAATCTTGAATCTTAAATCAAGGCTCTAAAATGGCTTGTGTACCAGTGGGGGGCAAAGGTATAATCATCCTTTTTATCATAGAACAGTTATATTTCTGCTTTTTAATGGATCAAGAAAAGTTTCAATTCAGTCTCTTTCAGCATTTTCTCCTCATAAATAGCCTATGCGCAGTCATTTCCCATGTGTGAGAGTATTGCTCTATTCAGTCTTTTTATAGCTGCAATGAGATTATTAACAAGTATTTTATAAACCATAAGCCTTATAGAATTTATTTTGGTCATTTGGGCTCAGTTTTTAGGTAAATACAGAGAAACCTTTTCTCTCTGGCATCATTAATTATCTTTGTAAAGTTTTGAGATGAGCCTTAGCAAGGCAACGCCGAGCTATTTTACTCCCGACAATGATTAATCTGAAAGCAGAGAAATCTCCATGAGAACGATATTTCCCCCTTCACTGCCACTCAATGGAATCTCAGGAACAGATTTCATATCAATGTATGCAAATAGATTAATCTGGCTTCAATGGAGCAGACAGAGGAGCAATGAAAGTTGCATTATAAAGCGTGTTGGCATATCTTACTATTAAAGTAACCCATGGAAACATTGATTGAACATATAGGAATAAAAGGATTTGGTATACTGGCCTGGGTCTAATAAATAGGAGCAGGCTTTTTATTTTGTGTCCTTCACAGTGGAGCTCACAGGAGAGAAGTGCACTGCAGCATGTTTTGTGTTCTGTACAGGCAGAGGGTTCCCTTGCTGAGAGATACAGAGAAGTAAAAAGAAGTAAAATAATACCCAAGGCAAACTGTGTCCATTTACCATGGGGCAGCTGGTAGCCTAGTGGTTAGGGCATTCGCCCTGCAGTCAGAAAGTCATGAGTCAAATTTCCAAGACACCTCTGAGGTGCCCTGAGCAAGGTACCGTCCCCACACACTGCTCCCTGGGCGCTGTGTTTCTGGCTGCCCACTGCTTCACTTGGTGAATTGGTTAAATTCCGAGGTTGAATTTCGTGCTGTTCACACTGTTCTGTGGCGTGTTCATGTATGACAGAATGGTCAAATATACCAAATATGTCCCCTCCCAGCTGCTTAGTTGATGAGCCCTTTTTAATGTTCTCATGTCCTTCCGCTGTTTCAGTGTGTATGTCTTTGTTTACCTTGCTATGTGTCTGTCTTCCATGAGTTTTGATTACTTTAGGGTTTACTTTGATAATGTCTTTATTAAACATGTTTGTGTTCACTTGGTGTTTGCCATGCTAATGCCATTATGAACCATTGAATAATATCATGTTTTTGTCCAATGTTGGACCCCTTTTTATGTTTAGTTTAGTTTCTTGTCTGTTTATTAAAGTAGGATCTGGCGCCTACATCCTGTTTGCCTCAACACATTCATTACAGTTTCCACACAGTTTCCAATATGCATCAATTCTTTGCATGTGGTGTTGCATGTGTGCTTTGAATTATGTTGTTAGTTAAAGGTTAATATGTTAATGAGGTAGTTAAAATGATTTGGGGAAAAATGTGCAAATGTAGTCCTTCAGCTAAGACATGAATCTAATAATGAGATAATAAATTAATAAACTAATAAATTTATCTTATTCTTTACCATTCTGTTCTGTGCTTTCTTATGCAGTTTCTGACACTATATGACACACTACTGTCAATAAAAATGGATGTATGTCCGATAGTTGAACATAGAAGTAACCGACTTCTGCAATAAACCACTTGTGACCATTTTTTAGTTTACAATATGTCATACAGTACAATGTTGCTGTTGGAGCCAAATCTCATTGTCCAAGAAACTTGACATGTTTTTTTGTCATTTTGGAGATGAAATCTGTCCACACTCTGACAAGCCTCAAGCAGTGACTTCCTGATTGTTGGTGACTGAAAGTCCATTAATTACACAATGTTCCCTTTTTCCCAAAACCATCAGTCTTTTCCTCATATAGTTTTTTTTTATAGTTACTATAATTACTAATGATAAAGCTTATTAGTAACTCAACTATACCTGATATTTCATAATCAGTGATGATGCCACACTATCATTCAATTTGAATACCAAACAGTTTGAACAACCCATCGCTAGATGGAGATTCAGCACTTTTTCTCAAAATAGTGGGCTTCCTTCATGGAAGTAAAACAGAAATCATAGAAGCAGTAAAAGCAGTAATGAGAGGAAACAATGTACCATTCTCACTGTACAAGAAAACAAAACTGAACAGGAAGAATTAAGATTTAAAAATCCCACATATTGTGTCCAGAAGGCACCGACAGAAAGCAAACTACAAAAATTCCCAATTCCTGATTCAAATATTAAAATACAATGATTTTGAATATTACAACAAATCAGGAAAATATCTGGAAAACCATCTTGAAAGGAAAAAAGAAAAATCAATTATGCCAGACATTAAGGACATGGCAATCGAGCAGTCAGGCAAAGAAATAAAGGAATTCGATGAATTTTAATTATATCAACAATTTTAATTATTTCAACACACCAGTGGCGGTTTCTATAAGACTGCAGGTAAAACAATGTTTCACCAAGAAAAATAATACAAAAAAACTATCACCTTTTTATTTGTGTGAAACAAAAAAATTCTCATAAAAATAAGGTTTCTCTCCTAATTTCAGGTCCTCAATAGTGTTACAGTTGTATAAGGTTCTGGTCAAAAATGTGAAACAGGGCCACCCCCAACCGCAGTGAAACAGAGAATTTCAGTGAAACATGTTTCACTAGCGTACCCTTTCATTTCAGTGTCAATCTTCTCAGTCACCCGTGAAACAAGTGACTGCCTACTGTGATAGATCTCCACTTCAAAATGGCTGAAATAACACTTTGGCCAATCACTGCCTTTGTTCTCAATTTGTTCTATTTTATGTACTGACCACTGACCCTGAGTCTGAGACTGACATTTCATACATAACAAAATGCGTAACATATTTACTACACTGCTCACAAAAATTAAAGGAACACTTTAAAGAAACACATTAGATACATCAGATCTCAGTATGAAGTTGGATA
>JBBJLR010000024.1:4848387-4858541 GCA_037577145.1 Brachypetersius gabonensis
CTGTTTACTGTCAGACCCGTATTTTTATGTCACCCTGCCTGCACATGATAATGTTTTCTTAATTTCTTCCCAGAAATTAACAGATTTTTTTGTTTCCTACCTCGCAAATCTTCTACATTTGTATTCTATACTCCACAATGATGAGTGTGATTTAATTTAAATATCATGTGGTTATATAATATAATAAACAACTTTAGGTCAAATTATTGCAAGCTACAGCAGAAGGTACTGTTAGATGTTTTAATAAATTATGAATATTTTTGGAAGCATAAAAGTTGTTAAATGATAAAGTATACACTGCAGTCATGTGTTAATTTCTTCATAGTTTATCTGTCTTAGATTACACCATTTCAAAGCATTCTGGATGTTACCTTTATTAGAACTCCATTCTCAAAACTTTATTATTTTTATTTTATTTATATTGAAAAATATAGTGGTTTATTTAGAAAAATAAATGTACGCATGACAGTATCAATTCACACATTACCTGTGTGAGCTTGTTCACAGGATATCGCTCTACTGATTTGTTGAACACAACCCAACAGATTATGAACTTGTGACACTATGAACTTGTGTACCAGCGCAAGGAAGAGAGGAGGATATGGATGGACTGGTAGGGGATTAGGGGAATGTGTATGGGATTAATCCCTTAGGAGAACTTCTTCAGGGTGATGAAGTAATTATACAGAGCACACTGACCAACATGATCCCAGCTCAAGGCATTAGTCACATCAGTGCTCCCCACTGTTAATTTAGTCTTCTCCTGACAATCCAATGTGGTTTCAGGAGTGAGGGCGGCTAATGAGAACTTTCTAAAGGTTAAGTAAACAGAGAGGAGGTGGAGGCAAGAGATGGTAGACGAAAAGAGCAAGCCCAGCATCAGAGATGGACGAACAGATGAAGACAGCAGAGTGGGCAGCACTGATGCTCCTCTTAGCCCATTACGTCATCTGGGATTCTGGAAAAAAAAAAGAACACAATTCTCAGTGCTCAGCTCAGATTGTAGTGTAAGTCTTCTATTCTCCTGTTGTCTGCTCGCATTGAACCAACCACCCTGCCATGATCTGGCAAATAATCTGGCTCAGACAGGTTACCAACCAGAACTCTGAACCAAATCAAGGATAAAAAACAGCCCATTTACTGTAAGTATTACTAAAATAATCACTATGTTTTTTATTCTGTGAGTGTCCTGATGAAGAATGTTTGTAATACCCTGGGCTGGGATAATATTCATAAACACATGCCTTTATACTAGTGTGTTATACGAGTGTTTTGCACAAAAGGAAAAAAAAATCAGTAGACAAACTTGATTCTTTGTGAATTATGGTCAAAGGTGACAATCAATTTTGAAGACATCAATGGCAATCAGTTGAAATAATAATGCAGCCATACTTCTGAACTTGTTCTGTCACCAGTGTATGGACTTCAATTACGTATAGCCATTCGTCTGCTCACTCAGGACCGTATATGGAACACCAAGGCCCTCCCCTCCTTCGCTAAAGCTAAACTGGAGTAGTGTGCTAGCATCAGAGCTCGCAGGGCAGCAGCAGGGGTTCTTCACTAGGCTGTTTGTGCCTTCACAACCAAGCAGAATTTAGATAGATTTTTTCCCCTTTTGCTACTGAAAGAATACAAAGCTAAACCTGTGTTGCTGACATTTTACTTCCAGCTATCAAAACAATACTGGTAATTCCAGGGGCTCAAATAATTATTTCTTTTTGGACTCTGCGGGACAATATTTTGTGTGTAGTTCAAGCTTGTAAAGATACTCCAAACCACAAAGGAAAAGGATGACTATAGTGCTATGGTGTGGTTCATTCAGTGTACTTTGTGATGGACTTTGTAGACCATTGCAATGAAATTTATCCAAGGATGTGTTTTAAGGCAATCCTGCTGTTATATGGTAAATGTCCAGGAAAAGTCCTAAATGCTACAAACATTTTTCTTTTTTTTTTATTTACAAGAATAGTATTGTTTTAAAATTCTAAAATTATTTAAATTGGATATTAATGAACCTGAGTTTAACATTGCTCTCTTTTGTATGGTCTAACAGTTAGCCAATTTATAATAACTGGACTTTATAATTATTGCAGTTTTTGTGATTTATTAAGATTTCTTAAAATACCAGTCAGGAATTGGCAAAACAACACCATGGTCTCTAGCAGAGGAGGCTTCTTTAAGTATTCATTAATAATACAAAACAATCATCAACAATCATCAAATCTTCAAACAATCACATTTTTATTGGTGTGAATCAAAAAAATGCTCGTAAAAATAAGGTTTCTCTTCTAATTTCAGCTCCACAATAGCGTTACAGTGAAAGTATCCGGATGCTGCACTGAAATCGGCCAGAAAACGCAGTGCAGAATGATGGACACTATGTGCACTAAACGGGCGACTTTCAACGTGTTTTCGAGTTGGATAATGCCAGCAAACAATGAAATACAAGTATACGGCTCTGGTCAAAAACGTGAAACAGTGCCACCCCGAACTGCGATGTTTCACTAGCAACCCCATTCATTTCACTGTAAATCTTCTCAGACCCCGGCAGCTTGTGGATTTTTGAGGTTTCAATGGACTCTAATGGTAAATAGGTCCAATCCGTGAAACAAGTGACTGCCTACTGTGATAGTTCTCCACTTCAAAATGACTGACATAACACCGTTGCCAATCACAGTTCTGTTTTATGTACTGAGCACTGACTTTGAGTGTGAGACTGAAGCTTCATACATAAAATTCATAACATATTATTTGCTTTATTAATAATATTTCTTTTTCATCTACAAGTGCACAGAAGGAAGGGCATTAGCTTGACCGCTTGTTAGCTTGCTAGCGAACCCCACCACCACCCAGCCAAGCTGGGTATTGGAAGCAAGTTAGCTACTTTTTGCCTATTACTCCCATAGCCACTTGCTAAATCCTGTGCGAGATGGATCCAGTCACAAATTTTGGGAGATGAGGTAGAATTAATTTATAAGTTGAGAAAGAGGTTAGATATGTTTTCTAGGGATTTAGAAATATTGTTAATTATGTACTGTTAAAATTAACATTACTATTATGTGTTTGTAAGATGTATGTAGTTTGTAGTGATTTGACACTAATTATGTGAAGAATGAGGGAAGAGCAGGAGAGAGAGGATGCATAAAAATGTGAGGTAGCAAAAGCAAAACATGGAGGTGAAGTACTTAGGGGAAGAAAATCAAGCTGCCCATGGTGCACAGCGAGGTACTGAGTTTGTTTTGGGGCGCGTGCCGGGGATGAAGGGTGGTTTGTTTAACCAAAATATTGACCAGGAGTTGACACTGGTCTCTAGGTAGCTGATTCATACAGTGGGTAGGTAGTTCATGCTTTTCAATTTGGTAGCTGTGCTGTTGCTATTAAAACTGGATGCTTCAACACTGGATATTTAATGTGATTTCATAATTCATTTTCCCATCTGCTTATGCTGTTAAACAATTACAGGTTGATGAGGCACAGAAGGTATGATTGCATGTGGCCCATATGTATACACTCTGAAAAGTATGACTCCATCTATTTAATAGGCGAAAAAGCCTTTTAATAGACATGTGTATATGAAAATTAATTAAGAAAAACACATTTCCTGAAAACGCATATATGTAAATGGAATCATTTGAAATGGAGGATCAATGAATTCATGGTTTACTGTTCCTCTTGGGTTTGGTGAGAGCAGTTAGAGGTGCCGCAACCGAACTGAAGCGCCGGATAAATCGCCGATAGAAGCTGGCGAACCCCAGAAAACGTTGCAGCTGTTTAAGCAGCTTCTGGGGATCCATGGCTACCCCCTTGGAGGAGATGATGATACCAAGGAAGGTAGTGTAGTGCTGGTTGAAACACACATTTTTCCAACTTGCAGAACAGTTGATGGGCCAGCAACCTCTTTAACACTGCTCTGACATGCTGGGTGTGCTCCTCCATCCGGGTAGGTGAATGCCTACAGATCCAGCATGTCGTGGAGGACGTCCGATATGAGTTGCTGGAACACAGATGGGCTGTTACACAAGCCAAAAGGCATCACAAGCATCTCGTAGTGGCCGGTGGGGGTTATGAAGACCGTCTTCCACTCATCTCCCTCCCTGATGCGGACGAGGTTGTACGCACTCCGAAGGTCCAGTTTGGCGAAGATCTTAGCACCAGAGAGAGAGTCCAGGGCGGTATTAATGAGAGGAAGCGGATGACAGTTCTTTATGGTGATGTCATTTAGCCCCCGATAATCAACAAAGGGGTGGAGGCCCCCTGTCATGGCGAAGTCACGGTGAATGTGGCTGGAGAAAGAAGGGTGAGTGTACGAGGCCATATTTAATCAGTGATTTTAATGGTATAGACACTACGCGCATACAAAACACCAAGACAAGGCCAGGGGATGTGAGGGTATGTTCCCACAAAGACAAGGTGAGTAGACAAGGTATGTGGCTTAATGAGAAATACAAGGAACAGGTGAATGGAAGTGATTACGATTAGAGTCAGGTGATGGGGAGTCCAAGACAGGTCCATAGTCGATTAGTGATCCCAAGTGGGCAATGGAGGGAACTGCACGTCCAGTCCAGGTAGGAACGTGACAATACCCCCCCACAAAGCGTAACTCCGAGATGCCCAGGAAAAACACCCAGCCCGACCGACCAAAGGAAGGTGGGGCCCGTGGTAAACCCTCCAGAACCACCGACCGCGGAGGAGGCGGCATACCTTGTCTCACCAGGAACGAGTCCAGTGTACGACGCAATTCAGCGGAACCACAGGCTGGTACGGAGTCCGGTCCGAATGGCTGGACAGCCGATTCAGAGTCTGATTTGGAAGGCTGAATGGTCGATCCAGAATCCGGCACGGAGGTCCAAACGGATGCTGGTACAGTTGACGCCGGAAGTGAGGTGTCATCCAGGAGAGCTGGTACCTCTGGAGGGCCGACTGAACGAGCTGAGAGGCCGACTGGCACATCTGGAGGGTCGGCTGACACTTCTGGAGGGTCGGCTGACACTTCTGGAGGGCCGGCTGACACATTTGGAGGGCCGGCTGACACATCTGGAGGGCCGGCTGACAGAGCTGATGAGCTGGTGGGTACTTCTGGAGGGCCGGCTGACAGAGCTGGAGGGCCGGCTGGTACATATGTAGGGCCGGCTGACACATCTGGAGGGCCGGCTGACAGAGCTGATGAGCCAGCGAGCACCTCTGGAGGGCCGGCTGACAGAGCTCGGGGGAGAATTGGAGCTGAAGGTGGTGCGTCCGACGCGGAGGTCGACGCTGAAGGTGAAGTTTTCGACGCAGAGGTCGATGTTGAGGGTGAAGTGTCTGACGCGGAGGTTGATGCTGAAGGTGACGTGTCTGACGCAGAGGTCGACTCTGAAGGTGAAGCGTCCGATGCGGAGGTCGACGTTGAAGGTGAAGCGTCCGATGCGGAGGTCGACGCTGGAGGTAGAGCGCCCCCGTGAGAAGTCGGGCGCTGGAGGTGAGGCGTCTGACGCGGTGGTCAACGCTGGAGGTGAAGCGTCTGATGCGGAGGTCAACGCTGGAGGTAGAGCGCCCCGCGGGAAGGCGGGCACTGGAGGTGAGGCATCTGACGCGGATGTCGACGCTGGAGGTGAGGCGTTTGACGCGGAGGTCGACGCTGAAGGTGAAGCGTCCGACGTGGAGGTTGACGCTGGAGGTAAAGCGCCCCATGGGAAGGCAGGCACTGGAGGCGAGGCATCTGACGCGGAGGTGAGGCGTCTGACACGAAGGTTGACGCTGGAGGTGAAGCGTCTGACGCGGAGGTCGACACTTAAGGTGAAACGTCCGACGCGGAGGTCGACGCTGGAGGTAGAGTGCCCCGCGGGAGAGGCGGGCGCTGGAGGTGAGGCATCTGACGCGGAGGTCGACGTTGGGGCTGGACCGCCCGGCTTGGACGCCGGCTGCGACTCTGGTGCTGGACTGCCCGGCTTGGATGTTGAACAGTCATCAGGACAGACTGAAGCGGCAGAGCAGTCATCAGGGCGGACAGGAGCGGCACAGCATACATCAGGACGGACCGGAGAGGAGACTGGACCAACTGGAGAGGAGACTGTACCGACTGGAGAGGAGACAGGACAGACTGGAGGGGTGACTAGATGTACTGGAGAGGAGACTGGATGTACTGGAGAGGAGACTGGACAGACTGGAGAGGAGACTGTAGAGGAGGCTAAACAGCCTGAAGAGGAGATTGGAGAGGAAACTGGACAGACTGGAGAGGAAACTGGACTCACCGGTGAGGTGACTCGACTCACAGGAGAGGAGAGGTTGAGAAGGTATTCAATATAATTACTGAGTTCATAAACCTTGTTAAGTTTGTCAGCGAGCAGAGACGGGACGTAATCCTGCCCGAAACTGAAAGTTAATGAACCTGCCGCTCCACCCCTCCCTCTCCACCCAGGCGCGAAACTCCTCCGCATAATCACTCACCGACTTCTCCCCCTGTGATGGAATGTGGGGGTATAGATGTCCAACCGTAGGTGAGGAGTGAGTCACGGTGTTGGGCAGTGCGTGGAGATGAGACTAGGCCAGAGACAGAGAGGAAAGAGCCAAGTCTGGTGGCAAGGAGGGGCGATTTGGCGCCGTCAGTGAGGAGAGACGAGTTGCCGGTCTGTCCAGCAGCGATGAGAAGCATCTCACTTTTCCGGGAGAGCGATCTTGGG
The DNA here is from genome assembly GCA_037577145.1 of Brachypetersius gabonensis. Lineage (NCBI taxonomy): Eukaryota > Metazoa > Chordata > Actinopteri > Characiformes > Alestidae > Brachypetersius > Brachypetersius gabonensis. The sequence goes on from JBBJLR010000024.1 coordinate 4,855,047, forward strand.
TAGTGGATGCGCGGACACAACGGCCGGAGTCGGCGGAGGTGGAGAGGCAGCCTGTGGAGGGCTAGATCCCCCAGCCGAGATCTGCTGCAGGGTCTGTTGCAGGTTGGCGATCTTGGTGCGAAGACCAACCGCCTCCACACAGAGAACCGCCATCTCCTGCTTCAGCCCCACAATCTCGTTCATTTGCTGGGTGACCATCTTAAACAGCTGTTTCTTCTCCACTAGGGTCCAGGACACTGACATTCTGTCACGGATGAGGTCAGAATGAGAGGTGACTGTGCCCACAATGTAGCGTGGTGGAAGAACTTGAACGTGATAGACACGGAGAAGCCGGTCAGCCATGCAGTTAATCTCAGAACGCTCCTAGAGGAGTTAGAGTTCACACCAAGATGAACCCACGTTCTGAACACACACACTGACAGGTATATAAAGTGACTCCGAGGAGTCAGAGTACTCACAGTACCGGAGAGAGTTGGATCTGAAGTTGAGATAAGTCGACACGCAGGCATGAAGCTCAGAGACTTCAATGTCAGTGTGAAGAATGACACTTACTTCCTGTTTATATACCTGACGCGAGTCATCACCGGTACCTCGTGACGTCACGTGCTCAGGTGCATGTGACACCTCTGGGTCACCTCTCCTCAATGACCTCTAACTATATTAGGCTTCTAACTGCAGGCATTAATCATGGCTTGCCAAAGTGAAGTCTGTAGGTAAAGGTTTCTTCATATGTGTCACAGGGCATGCATGTTCCTTTAGTAGTGCAGTGAGATTTATGGATTCAGACATGCCTGGATATAGTTTTGGGACAAGGAGTGATACCACAAATGTAGCGTTGAGCACACACTTGCCTGTGGGGCTGCTAGCTGCCTCTTAGGAAATCTACTGTGGCCTGGATTTACTGACATTGAGTGTGTATATGTGTGTATAAAGAGATGGATGAATATTTGGTTGCTAACCCTGTCCAGTTCCTTCCTCCTCTTCCATACAACCCTGAGCAAATAGCTGTACTTTTTCACCTTTGAAAGGGATTTTCACTTTTAAACATTTGAAACAAATGAGAGATAACAAAACAGAGACATTAATTACCAGGCAAGTCTCCCTGCTAAGACTGATTATAAATGACTATAATCAAACATCCATCAGCATTCCTTTAGACTCACATGATTGGGAAGCATGTAGACAAGGCAGTTCCTTGAAGTGAGGTAGGCCGATGACCTGATTCCAGCCCTGATGTTAGGCACAAATAAACACTGTGTGGCAGAATTTGAGGTATGTTCATTTTACAAACCTTTTTTACTGATACAGAATTTTGCTCAGATCTGATCTGCGCTGATATATCACTGATGAGTTTTCACTATAAAGCATGTGCTGATCCATTACTCATTTAAGTCTGGTACAGAGCAAATGTTGGAAAAACTGAACTATCATAGATGCCATACTTTATAGAAACAGCATTTTTGGATCCAGCCCATGTTTCATATGACCAGTAGGTAGAACTTGCAATCATGTTAACCATGTGGAAAAAGCTGAACAGTCGAGTGTAATTTTTGCAAAGTTTAAGTATGTTTTCTAGATGGCTAAGCAAAGTGCAGCAAGAAAATATGCTATTAACAGCATACTTGTTTAGAGAAGGCAAAAAGAAGTAATTGGATTGTTATTGATATTGTCAGATATTTAAGGTATTGGATTTGGAAAAAGTGGTAGGAAGCCACCCCTAATTTCTACCAGTGCCAGTATGGGTTTTAAGCACCATTATTGGTATTGTAAGTATAAGATTAAACAAACTTTTAAAGCTTATAAAATATATTTAATATACAGTAACCCCACGCTTTTCGCTGGGGTTACATTACAAGAGCACGGAACTGTGGAGTTTGAAGTGTCTAAGTGCTTGCACTGTGGAGAAATCGCACATGGAGTGCAGGGTCTCAACCCTGGTGTGGAATTCGAAAAAAAAGTGCTTCCAGGTCGGCTACAGCCTGCCCTGAGTCCCTTGTGTGAAAACATCTGGAAAAAATATATTTTTGCCACAAAAAAGGCGGAGGATATTTGCAGTTATTGTGAGGAATGTCGCATAAAACTATGAGTTTGGTTTTAAAAAAAAATCAGGGTGTGAATGAATCCTTCTGATCCACGTAAAACTGGGGTGTTACTGTATTGTATCATTTGACATGTTTTGATACATTTTGAAACTTGTAACAGACATTAACCTTTTACTGTGACCCTTTACCGTTTACTGTATTTCTAACTGCTCTCTGATTAGATTACTGTGCATATTCAGTCAGAGATGCATCTAGGATTTCCAGAAAACTTCCAGAAGTATTTTGTACCCCAAAATTTGATTGTGTAAGTGCTGTCAGTGGTTTGATTTCACGCTCACTTGCTAATTGTATTTGTAGTTTATCTGCTATATTAGGCCATAATCCAGCTTTTAAAGACCTTATTGACTTTAAATTATGCATTCTCTGCCCCTGATCAACTAATCATAAACACAAAGACACTTTGTTGCGGGTGCATTTAATGTATAATTTTCACACAGTCACCCTAATATGTATGAACCTTAATTTGCCAGATAATCATTACAGATTAACTGAGAAAGTGTTATTTTAATCAATTATTATTTTAACGTAGTTTATTAAAGTAACTGACAACTGTAGATGATATACCTATCCAGTATACAGACATTACATTTTCTTTTCTTTTTCAAAGCCCTATAATGTGACTTTGATCAGCTCTGTACTTGACAGAAAAGCCTCAGTATGTGTAGTGATCATTCTCTGCTAGCTCAAGAGTAACGGGGTTTGAGCCACTGTCCCCTACCTCACCTCTCACTCACCACAGGCAAGCAGTGCCCCAGCAAAGACAGAGGAAAAAATACTTACTTTGGTGTATCTTTCTTTACGAAGGGCCTCTTACACTAACACTATTATGTTAGGCATTCATATAAGGCAGAAAAGGAGCCTAGTCTTACACACACAGAACACCGCACACTCTATGCAGCAGTATACCGGGGAGTGTGCTATACAGATTTTCCAATGTTACAACTCTGTGTGTGTGTGTGTGTGTGTGTGTGTGTGTACAAAAGAGACAAAGCTGCCCATGTGCTGGGCAGCTAAGTGTAGTCAAGTGCAATAAATTCAAATTCAAAAAACTTTATTTGTCCTTGAGGGGCAATTTAGAAGGCATAGAGGAGCAGCGCACACATAAAACAGATGTAACATTTGACACAACAGATGACACACAATACAGACTTGTTTTAGCTGGGAACAAGCAGTGATTAACAAGGCATGAGGTGGTGACCTGCGTAAGGTGCAACTGGAATGAGATTACTTGTCTGTATGCAGTCATGTGAGAAAATTAGGATACCCCATTAAATAATCAGCTCTTTATTATGAACTGTTCACATATCAATTTCCAGTCATGCTTTTATGTATTACTGGAAAAGAAAGTGACATAATTGCAATTAAACAACAAAAATGAACATTTTGTGAAACA
>JBBJLR010000024.1:4879935-4900545 GCA_037577145.1 Brachypetersius gabonensis
TTCTCCTGCTCTGAGCTGTGTGCTCTTCTTCGGTGCAAAAAAATCCTACTCCCTGCGGCAAAAATAACATGTTCCCCGGGTCACATGCAGCAGGTGGACTTTGGTGAAGAATTAAACGAAGCCTCAAGCCTTCTTTTTTGTAATTTTTTGTAATTGAATCATTCGAGTTACTTGAATAACCGTTTCAGCCCTAATTCAGTCTCCAGTCCACTCTATTCCAAAAGAAAGAGCATGTTCCAGAGGATCCACCCCTTTCAACTGAGAAAAGAGTACAGTGGAAACCCAAGGAATAGCTCCTCAGCAGTTGACATAGAGCATATTAGACATACTGTTCATTTCTGTGGGTGTGGCTTTGTAGTCACATGAAGGTATTAAATGTTCCATGCATACACTGTACTAATTGAGTTTGATGTTTAAATCTTCAGAGATTAACCCTCGGATTAGACATTGTAAATTCTCGTATGTATCCTTTTCATTGCCTAAACACAATGTAGTTATGACCTATTCCAATTGATCTTGATGAGTGATTAATTACAATGACAAAAAATAATGAATAGACTTTAATAAGACCTTAAAATTGCACAAATAGCAGAAAATGCAGCTCTGTATCCTTACAATGCCAGATTTTAATAACTGACTTGAGAAAGTACCTGTGCAGAAGTTTGCTGATAAGTGAGAAGAATAGGTTGTAGTGTTTGAATCACAAAAGTCTATTGATCCTTTCTGTGAATAATGAGTTTTTGTCTACCGTGTTATTTATAGATTGACCTCATGTATTAGTTCTTTCTCTGCATCAACCTCAGAAGTGGACCGCCAAACATTTGTATGTGCGCTGATAAATCTAAACAGAGTGTGTAACTCACATGTTCTCTTGAATTGCACATATGAGTTCTTAGACTCAAAGCCATTCCAAATGTCAAACTTATGTCATGCAGTCAGGACATGACATGTCAGATATAACCACTCATCACTTCTTGTTTTCAGTGGATGGCTGACATCCCTCATTTTTGTGAATGGGATTCATTTAGACCAGCAGTTAAAGTGTGTGATTTCATGGCTTTTCCCACATTTCTAACTTAAACCATGCTCATCAGTGCTGAGTGTTTACATTAGTGCTGCAAAAATCTGTGTAAAAACACCTCACCTGCAAATTAAAATCTGAAATCCATGAAAGCTTGTAAACCCAATATTTTCAACTGCAATATGATTTTACCTGCCTAATTCTTCAGGGGAGGTTTCATCTTCTGTTTCCACCTCAAAGCCAATGCATATAATTGTATTTTTTTTTCCCTTGTCCTTTGCAGATGGATTATGAAATTAGGTTTTTCACTCACTTTGCTTGCTTTTGTTTTTGTCGCAGCTGCCATTTGCTATCAGCACGTGGCCTTTGTGGGAAGAATTAGGTATTCAGAGTGGGGCACTGGTTACTGAAAGGAATGCACAACTGTCAGCCACTCGACTCGGAAGTAGCCTTCGCTGAGTCTTCTAAAACAGAGAAAACTTCTCATAATATAGATCCATGACATTGCTTACTGCTAACTTTTCACTGTTTTTAAGCCTTTTCTACATAAGAGTTAGTGTTGTCTAGAATAGAATTTTTATTGAGGGTCAAATAATGTATGTTATGACCCTGAGTGGACAAGCACTCATTGTAAGTTTCCAGAACTTTGATTGATATTATGTAAAGAGTCTTTAAATGTTAGGAACTTAACTTCTCAAAGCAATACGGAATATAGTCATGCAATTACATGGCCCTGACTAAGCTACCCTGAAAAAAACATTTTTGGAACATTATGAAAACATTTTGAACAATCTGAGAACATTCACATTTGTTTTGTTTTTTTTGAGGCATCAGTTTGACAGTTACAAGCACTTGATGCTGGCTGTCCCAATCTAATAAGAAAGATGAGAGGTCTTAGAGGAGAAATGGATTAACCGATCCCTGTCATTAAAAAGCCATGCTAAAATGCACCCCATGTCTTAAACAGCCGAAGGAAAGGATTTTAATGTCCTCCAGTGAAATATTGACAGCCTGAGCTAATGAGACATTGATCCTCATCTCCAGTGTTTGAGGGGGTGTCAGTTCTTTCTGTTGCATTGCATTAAAATTGGTTTGCTGTTGGTTTATTCTCAATATAAAGAACTGTAAAGCACACTACATTATTTTTTAAAACTCCCCATGAGTTTCTGCTTTTGCCTAGCTATGCAACATTTTTATTCTTCTCTTTTTCTTACCTCTCAAAATGTAAATGAATGTTGATAATTTGTCTGTGAGATGGTCCTCATAAGTGCTGCTTGGCTGGGTGGAGTCATTATGCACATTGTATTTGCATTTGGTGCGCTGCAATTCTGCCCCACATGCTTTGTGCAACGCTATATTAATAAGCCTACTCTTCGATTCCATCTATCCAGAGCTGTCAGAGACTGTGATATTGCAGGCTGCACAGTTGTGATTTATAAAAGCATTTTGGAGGTGTGCACAAGGCAACTACACACTAATCCATCACACTACTCCCTCGCCAGACCCCCTCACACGAGCACACTAAAATTAGGTCCCACACACTCCAGCCCTACACAAGCTGCGCCTGTGGATTAGGGCAGAGATTAGCAGGGATGAGATGGGATCTCCTACAAAAATGAGCAAATGATTTAACGGTACTATTGTGCAAACAAAAGCAAGTTTTATTTGTTTCAACTGACTCCTCTTTATTTTTGTGCCACAGCTTTTTTTTTATATCAATTGATGTGGTGTATCCTTGTTTTTGTAGAACCGTTTTTTTTTTGTTTTTTTTTCTTTGCAAACCAGTAGAAGGTCATACAGGGACATAATGCAACAAAACACACATGTACATGACATAAAACAGAGACACTAACATAACATTAACATCAGTTGCAGAGGCTAAATAACGCTGTATACATGTTGACAGAATGATGTAATTTATAGACATGATCAAATTAAACAGGAGGGCCAAATGTGTGACAAAGTCCACGTGTGTGAGTGAACATATGGAAGTGGGTATTTTATTTGTTTATTTATTTTTAATATATAATAATAACAACAACAACAACAATACTACTACTACTACTACTACTACTACTACTACTACTAATAATAATAATAATAATAATAATAGTAATGATTATTATTATTTTTATTATTATTATTATTATTATTATTATTATTATTATTATTAACAACAACAACAACAACAGCAGCAGCAGCAGCAGCAGCAATTTGGATGGCTGGAATGTCCATCTGAGCACCCAATGATGGACTGTGGTGCAGACCTGTCATGATGAGATGACCGAGGGGAGGTACCATATATAGTTGGGCCCTGGGCCCTCAGACCCCCAGACCCACCACACTCGCACACCAACCCCTCACGTCCTACACACAACACATGAAACTTGTATTGTGTTGGATGGATATGACATGATTATTGTCTTCTCTAATGTGTATTGCATTAAAAGAAGTGGGCGTGCATGGTGGAAAACCTGCCCAGTTCTTCACGTGCATGCCGCATTCACCCTACATAATCATGGATATATGCCTCCTCTAAAATGTATTTGCATTAAAAGGAGCGAGGCGCGCGGCAAGATACATGCATGGACATCCGCATACACATCTCACCTGCCCTAGTCTATCATGTTGTTCATGTTATAGATGTATGATGAGTGCTTCCTAATGTGTAGTGCATTAAAAAGAAAGTAAGGCATGTTGTGTAAAACCAGGAATAGGTGTGGGAGCAGGGTGGGGGGGGTGCTGAGGGGACACTGAAGCCACGAGTACCAGCACCAACCAACACCAGTCTCACCCGACGTGTAGACAAGGACTGGGCTGCCCAAGCCATCCCAGGCTCAGGTAGAATAGAATTAGGTAAAAATAAAAGTAGAGAAGGCCAAGAGGTGAAAAAACATCCATCCCTACTATGTATTGCTATGTATTTAGCAGATAGGGGGGGATATGAGGGTGTGAAGTTGAGACTGGATCTCAGGCACAGAGGGTCAGGTCATGTCTGTAAGTAGGTAAGGAAAGGTGACCAAGGGGAGGGTGTATTTTGAGTGTTGTTTAGGCTGGGATAAGATAGATTGTACAATGAAATATAATCTGTTAACAGGTGTTTCCACTGAGTAATGTGTACTTTCTTGATTTCCAGTTCATGAGGACTGTTTTCTTGACAATAGTTAGTGAATCAATAGGTAGTAGAATCAAGTATAAAATTTTAGCTGCATTCCATCAACCAAAAGTCACTGTGGGGAAAAAAGAATGCTATTGTGACTAGATAGATGAGAATTGGTTTGTTGCCCTAGCAACTTTCAAGGAGATGATGTTTGTTGGTCATAAGCAAGTGAGGAGATGAGGCTGGGGCTGAAGCTGTGAAGGTGATTAGTCTTTTGTGTCTGTCATACTTAATTTAGCATCACACACACGCAGACACGCATATACTCACACTATATCTCCAGCGCCTCACTCAACACCACCGGAAATGAAAGATGAGAAACTGTTTCAAGGGAAATTAAGTATACCCAGTATAGTTAATCAAATTGAAAAGCCACTGTCAACTTTTTTTAATGGATCCTTGAGTATGTACAAGTCACGTTTCTGCCAAGACATGAATCTGTTGTGTCTTAGTGGCCCACTTGCTATATCACTACAGCCTGCCAGGGGGTTCTTTGGGGTCAGCCGAAGGCACCCCGTGTATGCACACATACGCTCACATGTCAGCTTTGTAAAAAGTCATGTCAATTGGGCTGTGGCTTACATGACATTCGCAACAGCCAGTTTTGCCCACAGAGCCTGAGGACCAGGATTGGAGGTGTGAGTGAAGACCTGTCCACACTGCCTCACACACTCTTCTAAGAATGCACACACGCATGCGCACACACAGTTAAGCTCATTCGTTGCCATTTACTTGACATGACCCAGACTGGCAGCCATGGCTTGCTAACCCCTGTAAGAGAGGCATTTTTACTTGCATATTCAAGCAAAAGCTAATACCAACTAGTTTTTAATCGCTCCCTCTTTCTCTCTCATTTACTCACTTAATCATTGGTGATTCAGTGTTTCGGCCCTTGCATTTTGCCAAGGGACAGGATCTCACATATCCACCAGACAACAGCTTGCTTCTTAGCAAGCACAATTGTAACAAGTGGTTCTCAGCTGCTTAACCGGGTCCACCATCCTCACCACACGTTTGTAATGGCCTTCGATTACCATCCCACCTCAGCCCTCATTCAAGCATTTCAGCTTTATCTAAGCATGACATTCAGCTACTTAATCGTCATTCAGCCACCATGTTTGTGATGTCTGCATAGACTGGAAGGCAGCTTGGTGCCTAGTGCTTTAGCAATGAGCTGTGCATACATCAGGCTGTAGAGCTGGGCCCTGCTGCAGGCCACTTAAACCTCTCATCCACTCTCCCCAGAGGACTCGCTAATTCCCAGAGCCATCCAGACTCAGGAACCAGTGGAGATGAGCTGCTCTCTCTATCTCTCTCACTTTCTCTGTCTAGGCAGAAGGGGGGCACTAATTTTTCGAAGTGATTTCCTGTTTTACAGTTTGCCTCTGTTGGCTTTGATATTAGAGCTTCATTGCTATGGTCTGGCAAATGTATGTTCTGCCTCTCATCTGATAACTGTGAGCATGGCTCCACTGTACCAAGATAGGTGGTGATTTAAGTTGTTCTTTGGATTCCATTAAACACTGAATGAAATTTATACTGGTCCACATGGATTGCTGTTGATTTATTGGAACTTTTTAAATGCACTACTGTATGTAGCAAACCTTCTAAGCTGCTAAAATCACTCTCGATTTTAATACACACCTGATGTACTGGTCCTACACTGCAGTATTTGCTTCATCTGAATTTGCTTCACTCATATTTCTCTCATTTCATCCCACCCTTCATCACTTTTTCCCATTGATTTACTGAGTGCATTTATCCAAACATCCCCCACTCTTATCGCTTATATGTCAGAACCACCAAACTTGAAGCAGTTACGGTGCAGGTTTTCATTTTGATGAACCACTTCTATCCCCTCTTCTTATCCCTTAAGTCCAGTCATTAAATTTTGTTTGACCATAAACTTTATGACATAAGCCATAATGACAAAGATATCAAGATATTTTCCCACTGTGATCTTTTTTTCTTTTTAGCTTGCTTTGTGGTGCCAACTTCGCAAACTGCTCCTTCCCCTACCGTTTTTCCTCTCAATGTCTTGCTCAGAAATTGTCGCTTCATAAGGCTCAATTATGAATCCAGGCAACAAGACTACTGTGTGAGCAGGCACTCGTTTTGCCACATTTGATTGAGATCAGGCCTCCCCTTTTGAATAGCACGTCTTGTTTCAAATGGTTTCTGTGGGTCAACCCAGCCGCTTAGATCAGGAGGCTCTTGTAAAGTCTTGTTTCCTGTCTGCTACTCATACATGGATATGTCTGGTGTCAGTCATGAGTTTTTTCACCCTGCCTCGCAGTTCTGGAAGATATTTTTTTAATTGCCTTTAAATGTGTCGCACTGTATTTGCTGACCCTGGCAGCTCAGTAAAAAGGAGGGGGTGGGGCTTCCCAGTTGTGACACCCCTAAAATGGTTATTGGCTTGTAAACTCCCAATATCTGCATCATATGAAAAATCTCTAAAATATAAAAATCACTCATTCTGGTGTCATTTTAAAGAGCATACACCTGTTTGTCTGATAAGTATCCCACATAAATAGACATAAATAGACATAAATAGAATCTGGTGGCCAGGTGGTGTAAGCTGACCTTGTCTGATTTGAGCTGTTGGCTTGAGTGAGTAACTTGTAAGGCTGTGTCATCATGAGCAGTTTATGGAATTGTGACTGATGGAGAAACCTTCAAATGTCAAGAAAATGCCCTCAAATGTGATAGCTTTGATGGATAGAAAATGGCTTGAAACTTAGAGGTATTTATTTCAAAATAAGGTGATATATCAAAATAGTCTAAAAGCGTTTTGAAGAATAGTTAAATATTCTGTCTCTATGTCTCTATATCTTAAATGTTAAGGTGTTGTGCTGAAAGATACCATACCCTAGGTAATGTCAGTATATTCGTTCAGTGACTGTAAATGTAGCAGTAATTTCGGGTTATGTCTATCCTGCCCTTTTGTATGTCAACACACATGATAAATACAAACCAAGAAATTAAAGGAAGTGATTGGGTTTTTTTTTCTCTTTTTGCTTTTAATCACATATGATACATTTGGGTTCATGCTGTAACAGACAACTGTGCTTTAGTGCTGTCTGGGCTATTGTCATTTCTCACATACCACATCTGTTAAACAGTTTACTTACGATGTTCAAAAAAAGAGCGGGGGAAGAACTTACTAGTGGTGTTAAAGGTTTATTTCACTTTTATGGTGGGAGTGAGAAACTAGTCCTGGTGTGGCACCATCATACTTCTACTTGTGCTCTCCTGGGAGCCCTTTTGGTGAAAGCCTTCCAAGGAGCTGACTCCATCTCCTGACATGATATTTGGCTAATGCCTGTTTTTGTGGGATTGGTTGGTGTCAAGAGAGTGCCCACCTATCAGAGTGGGCCCTGTGAGGAGCTGTAATGGCCAGTTCTCTGGAGAATATGAGCCAGTGCCCCAGTGGAGTCTAATCAAAGGCCAGCTGCTCTCCACCCTTGGTGTCTGTCTGCCTGTCCCCCTCTTCCCATGTTTTTAATTGGTTAATAGCACTAGCCTAAATTCATATAAGTGTATAGTAAACTCCCGACAATTGCGGTGGTTGTATTTCAAGAGCAAGTGAAAAGTAAAAAAACACAAAAATAAAAAGCCTACAAATGCCTATTTTTATAGTGAAAAACCCTAAATATTCCCCCACATATGTTCCCAAAACACTTCAATGTCATTTTAAACTTGCATTACCTTTAATGCATTACCTTTAAAGAAAATGTAAAGCTAAACCCTGATCCGTACTGTACAGTGTACACTGAACTGCTGTTTCCCACAGTGCTGGACTGCAACTGCCACAGATGTTACAGGGCAGCAGCCAATCAGCAGCAAGGATAAATAAATAAATAACATTCTCAGATTGGCTACTTTTAAACCTCTCGCCTCAGAGTCCATGGGGTATTTCACCATCCCAGGATGCACTTTCTTCGTTCTCTGGACAGTACAAAAAATGTATAGCTTTTGTGACGTTCAGACCATCAACCATCAGACCATCCTCGTGATGGTTGTTTATGTTTGGATGCAGCACTGAGCAGCGGAGGTTCATTTCGTTCAGGTGTGTCTGATTGTATTGCTAACTGGTGCTCAATAATAAACAACCAGCATGAGGGGGAGGGGATATGGCGGACAAGGGCTGAACGTCATAAAAGCAAAAAGAATGAGCCTCAGCATTAATAGAAGTGATTTTACTGGAGGTGATCTACACTAATTTAATTTAATTTAATTTATTAACCATTACAGTCACATGTGAACAATGTAAAATTCTTTCTTTGCCTTTTAACTTATTCACCAAGTGAAGCAGTGGGCTGCCACCAGTGAGGGGCACCTGTGGAGCAGTGTATGGGGATGGTACCTTGCTTAATGGTACCTCGGTGGTGACATTAACAGTTGAGATGAGGTCTACCATAAGACCAGAACATTCAAAAATTTTAACCTGATTTGAGGCATTTTTCCCAACTTTTGGGAGGCCAGGGGTCGCTAGGGCTCAAAATTACAACCTTTCAAGGACTGGGTCAGCACTTGCACCTCTGTGTACTTGTCCAGGTTTTGATTTTGATTTGGAGGGTCAAACTCTTCTGTTGCTGCACTGTTCCACAGAGAGGGGCCAGCTGGGAGTGCTCACACTCCAATGAGATTTTTTTACCTTGTGCACTGAGCCCACTGTGCTCTCCCAGATTGGGCACACCTGGTGTGTCTACCATCTCCACACTCACCTCCTCTGACCATTTCTCTGTGCTTGAGCCCCCTCCCAGAGCTCTGGGCCAGCAGAAAATGCGGTACACTGAAGCAGCAACCAGATAGAAATGTGCATGTCTGTCACCAACCTTGCCTGATATCTTCCTTGAAGAAGTTTGGTCACACTCACCCCACAAAACACACACACATGTGCAAGGCATATTGTGACCCTGGAGCTTTGTGGAATATACAACCTGGCACTATCCAGCGATAATTTGGCTGGCTAATTATAAACCGAGTGATCCATGGTGGGTCATTTGCGTTGCTGGCAGCGAAGATGAAATGTCCAGGGCTGTGCTCTCTTTGCCTTTTTTATTAATGAGGTTGGCTAATGCACATGGATGGGTCCTGAAAAAGAAAAAAAACACATTCAAGCAATGCATTTAGCTCTTGTAGAATGCTCCAATAAAATTTTTCTAGTTAATCAAATAGTTCTTATGGAGCAGAGTTCAGGTCAGCAGGGAGCTGTGCAGCCAACTGAACTGTAGGAGAAATCTAATACTAAATAAAACATATCTCTCAACATCTATTGGGGCTACATTTAAACATGCTCATCCATGCATGACTGGCTATAGTAAAACGCATCAAGAGGCTTATGGTAAAAAGTCTAAACCACATTAATCTCTCCATATCCCTCACTATTCCAGTACATACATTCTATTTTTATTGCTGCATGTATAGCATAAAAGACTGCACAGTTATATGTAATTTAGCTTGGCGTCTGTCAGAGGTAAGAAGCAGCTTTCATGTGTCTTGAGCACCAGGGCTACCACAGACCTTTTTCTAATTCCCCCTGCCTCATGCTGATTATTTTTCTAAAGGGTGTCATGTTAGGAGTGTGCAAGCTGTCTTGCTGTTCAGAATTCCACCCTCAGGCTTTGACTCATCTTATATCTGATAGGCAAGTCGTGGGATCCATTACAGGACTCAATGGGGGAGACGCAGGGTTGGAAGTTTCTATGCAACACCAGTTGAGAAATATAGTGCATAACCATATTTAAGTCTAACTTGTTGTATAATGAATAGAGCATGGTATCTTATTGACTAATGGTGTTTCAGAGTACAAAGTAATTTGAGTTATGCATATGTTCTGCCTAATGTGCTCAGGGTTTTGTGGGGAAATCACAGTATGGGGCCTACATGGTTACCTGTGATGAGTGTTCTAACCATTTTTACCAGTTATGGATGCATGTGAGCTCAGGCAAATGTAAAGCTTGTTAGACGTCAAGTTGAAGTTGAAACTATGGATAATCTGAACCCATCTAGTCCATTCTTTTTTATGAATGATTTGTCAGGACAAAAGATGCAGTTCAAACATGAACTAACAAATGAAAATCTCCAATTATGAAAGTCATTTTAAATTTTTATCTTTAACTAAAATCCTGGACAAGTGACTGTCCTGTGTTTAGCCAACTATATGAATGAGTTGTAATAATGTAGAAGTACATTATGGATTTCATTTGTGCTAATATTGTATTGTGTTGTTTTTGTTACAGCTGAGATCATAGTTGAAGTGGAGCTGAAGTGAGATATTAAAGGAGGCCAGTTTGATTCTTTATTTAGATTTAGGAGTTCTGAGCATTCATGTTTTGTTACACCAAGAAACAGCAACAATTTGCCAGGAGAGGTGAAGCAAAAGGTCTATCATAGCATGGCTGACAGCACATTCCAGTGTTGCTTCTGTTTGCTTAGGTGTGTCGTATAAAAAGTGTCTGTTGTTCCGAAGTAAATCTTCTTTTCACTCCATCTCTGAGAAATTAGAACAGTGCAGAGATTAGGGCTGCGTAAAAATGTATTGGCCAGATTAACGGTTTGTTCTGACAGTCAACTGACTGGAAAATCTACTAACTTTGAGAGTTCCTCTGCACTAGAGGTAGCATTAGTATTCAGACATATCGTATATAAGGTGAAATCAGCTGCTGTGTGCATCTGGCACTTATTAGGATGAGTATGTTGTGGTTTAGGTTAGGTCATTTTGTAATTTAGTGAGAAGAAGAGGCAGAGGCTGAGAGAGACATATTGAATGATAGGAACACATTGACCAAGCTGTGGAAAGGCAGAGAGAAGAAGACAGAGAATAACTAAAGTCTTGAAATGTCTCAGTTGGTTCCAAAGATGTGTCTGTGTGTGTGGGTGTGTGTATATGAATGAAATGTGAATATGTGTGTATATGAATGAATGAAAAGTGTGTATGCTCCTCTGCGGTATGATCCGCTCTGTGTCTGTAGTGGAACAGCACAAGCACTGCATTCTCAAATCACACAGCCGTGTTTCTCTGTAATTGTCCTTGGCAGGCGCACACAAATCTGGCTGCTTGGTGCCTATGCATGCTGCTCTTGTGTTTGCTCATCATATTAATTTGGTGATTGTTGATGACAGTGATATACACACTAAACTCAAGTAAAGCCAGAAAATGGTCTGAAGGAAAAATTGGGTCAACACAGCGTGCCATCCGTCCCCATAGCATAAAATACTCTTAATATATATGAAAATGACCATTCTGTCATATGTGAACACACCACAGCACACAATGTGAACTTAGATATTCTCTACATGAGAATAGGTAAATATGAAAGTATATTTTTTGGAGCTCATTATCAGGACTGTACTATTTTTTTAATTTATTTTATAAAAGCATTTGCAATACTGAAATTGCACAAGGCTGTAATAAGCTCTCTAAGCTGTGACAGAATTTAGTTTAATGCTGTGAGTTTCATACAACATTGAAATTTTCTTACTTGAAAATAACTGAAAATTTAGTTAATTCCAGCTATGAAAAATACCAGCATCACAATATAAAAATTTTGCAGTGTAGACTCTAGCTAATCTAGCTAATATCATGTATTATGTTATCAGGGCATTTGTGTATTATTAGTCCTCTGAACACTTCAGTTAGTGTGTGCGTAATCATACTGACTAATTTAGGCCACTTTTGAAAACTGAGACTGTGAAGCTCAAATGTTTGATGATTTGAAGCTGATTTTGGCCCAGATATGAAATGATACAGTAAACAAAAATAGCAGATCATGACATTTTTTCTAGATAAATGTAGAATAGGAAAATCTTTTAACTTTTGCACCTGAATAATGGATACTACAATAAACACGCAAGCTGATACCAAAATTGCAGTTAAGATGCAAACGTTAGGTATGCTTTCAGTACCTTTAGTTAGAACATAATTGTACATTGTCCATTTCAGTTCAAATGTTCTGTATACACTTCTTACATCATGTCCATGTAGGCTTTCTGTTTAAAACATTGGATTATGAAAAGATACAAATATTGCCTTTCCTTTGGAAAAAGGTACACGCTGACATCACCAAAGTTTGGTTGAGTTTTACTGTAATTAAGTGTACTTTTTCATCCTCTTTCTTATGATGCAGCATAACAAATACTCAGCCAGTGATTTCAGTATTTAAAAAATTGGTGCCTAGAACAATTAAACATGTACCAAACATGTACCAAACATGTATCATCTATAGAATGATATTGTCTTACTTACTTGTTTCTAAAAGAAAGTGGTTACTGATGTATATTTTTATATTTGTGATGCATGCAGTTTTACAATGTCAGTGTTTTTTCTTTCCTCCATGTATTTTGCCTTTTCTTCTATTAGTACTTCAAGTGAATGTCAACATACATGGTTCTTTATTCTTGTATACATAAGTGTCAGCATATGATATTACAATCCATAGTGCTCTACGTCTTACACTTCTGCAGATCAGATTCTGTGTGTAGAATGACAGTTAAAGGCTGTAGGCACAAGTTAGGCTCCAGTATGGCTCCTGCCTCAGCCCCACCTGTCTGCGTCAGGACTTTGATGGGGAAGCAACATAACCACTGTGGTTGTGCACACTGATGGATTGCACTGGAGCAGAGGTTAAACTGCTACACTCATCTGCCTGTGTTTGTGTACTGTGTGTGTTTGTGTGTGTGTGTGCGCGCGTGTGTGTTTGCACATTTATCAACTGTAGGCGGGAGGGATGTTTGTTTTGGTGCAAGCTTGTCAGACTGAGGTTGGAGGGCTTTTTAGAGGTCATGTCTGAGAAATACATGTCTGCAGACATCATCCAATTAGGAATAAAGACACTGAAGCTTTCAGTGAGGCAAAATCCCTGACCACATGGCTAACTGCCTGTGCAGACTATGATTGTGAAGAAATGAAAACTTAGCCATACAGTGACCAACATATGAAACATTTAAGCATAACAAAGAGCATCTAACTGAAGGCCTGAACCAGTCATGAAACAGGTGCAAATGATTACAGATGATCAGGCGGTGATCAGTATGCTGGTGGTGCTGAATGTTGAGTGGTTAAAACAATTATATGTACAGTGAGCTTCTACGCAGATCAGCAATCATGGTTTCAGTCACGCAGATTTTTTCTGAGAACCAAAATGTAAGCACCGTGTCCTAACATAAACCCTGCATGAGGACGAGGGGGCATGTCAGACGAAGCATGGATTTCCCAGATTTTTTGGGGGTAGTTTATAAATGTTCATATGTTTGTGCTAAGTTATACAAAAATATAATTTACTAATTTTGTGACATAAATATTAATGTAAATTCAACTACATTTCCATATAAAAATAACTATAGTTTTGGTACTGTGGAGAGAAACAAAGAAAGCATATCTTGGGATGGTGAAATGCCACTGTACTCAGAAATGGGAGGTTTGAAAGTGGCCAGTCCAGGTACGCTATTTATTTCTCTGTGCTGCTGATTGGTTCCGCCCTTTGACATATCCCTCACTATACTCAGAGACAGGAGGTTTGAAAGTAGCCAATCCGAGAACATTATTTATTTCTCCTTGCTGCTGATTGGCTGCTGCCATTCGATGCAGCGGCAGTCCAGAATTTCCCCCTTGGGGCGTCTCGAGTGTTCTCATGTTTTTCATTTTGTTCTTCTTAAAGCTCTGTATTTATGTTAATGTAAATTAAATGAATTTATTACTGTATTTAACTGCTTATGCCAAAGAAAACAACAGTGCATACCAAAGAAAACACACGTGCATGAATTATAGTACTGTCTATACATGGGTAATATCTTACATTCTAGCTGCTGGAGGTCAGTGTAAACTGTACAGTACGAATTCAGGTTTACCTTTACATTTTCATTAAGGGTATGTATTAAGCCGTGTTTAAAATTAAATTAAAGTGTTTTGGGAGAATATTTGGGGGCATATTTAGAATTTACACTATAAAAATGGGCATTTTAGGCACATCACAACAATGCATTTGTTTATTATACACGGATGCTCATGGAACGTAACCCCCGCAAAAAGAGGGGGTTACTGTATAAAGAAATAAGGGGTGGCTCAAGATTTTCATGGTACTGTGTATCCACTTTTTCAGTCTACAGCAGTTTATCCACTTCTTCTGGAGTTTCAGATCAAATTGCATTTGTGAATGAGGCACAGTCCAAACATGATAATAGGATGTTAATTAAAAAAAAAAATCATTATCACCTGTAAACCCAAAATCAGACCAATACTGTTAATTTATGCTATTGGTGAACAACAGTGTTATCATAACAAGTGTAATGTATCCGAATATAATAATGTGTAATGCATAATAGTGTGTGACGCAGTGTATGATTATCATAGCTTTTGGATTAATCACAGCTGTACTAAAATATAAAACTAATAATATAAATATATGAATATAAATATTATACAAGAAAACACATACACTGAAATCACTCACCATTATTATATTGATGCACATTTTTAACTAACCACTTTAAATTGAAAATTTAATATTACTAACTCTGCACCCATTAAAACAGTTTTTATTGTCCTGGTGTTAGCTAGGTAGACCCAGGTCACTTCCACTCACAGTTTACTTACTTACCGCTGCTATTTGTTAACACATCAGCAATTCTACATAGAATTTTTTTAATCAGTACAATGTTTGCAGGGATTTACTCCATAATAAGAGGACACTGTCCTGTCCCTAGAGCAGACTTGTGCTTGGCTGGAACCTTCATCGTGCTTGGCTGGCTTTAAGCCTGGACAAATTTGTAAAAAGCTGGGAATCTATAGAGATGGTGCGAAAAGCCTCTGAAATGATTTGATAGGTGGCATTTCCATGCACCAAGTGCATTTAGCCACATGTCTGACTCAGCACATAGAGAAAATGGCAGCTAATCAATGGGTGTGAATGTATTACAGTAGAGACCACCAACGCAAATGTTAAGGATGCCCCATGGGAGCTGGCTGTGTTGAATAGACAGTGAGGCCAGCGTATGGTCAATACAAATACAGTTATTGCATGGAGTGGATGAAGAGCTCCATGCTCAGTACAGTAGCAGTCAAGAGCTTGAATGGTTTGAATGCTGTGTAGAGGAAGTCTTCACAGCCCTAGCTCTTAGACTTTTTACAGACAGGCATGTGAAATGGGCTTTATATGAAGACCTTCTGAGCCTCAATGATTAGAGGAGAAGACAATGTCAAGAAAAGATTTAAAGCTCCTTATGTTTGAACAGGTTTGAACAGATATGAAAATTATAAACATACACAATTCTCATTCAGGATTACTTTTATTTTATTACTAATATCTGGATGTAAGTAACCTAATGTCAGTGAGCCCTGGTAAGATATGCTGTGTAATATGACATTGCACTCCATTCAGAATAAAACTTACATCCATCCAAACCAAATGTTGCTTTCTGTAATTCACAACATAGGTGTTCTTTTCTGACTATGAGTGCATCTGTTTTCATGCAGAATTTTTCAGCTGTTTACCCTTGGTCAGGACTCCTGTTGACCAGATATTTATGTAATGGACAATTCTCAACACAAATACTAACATAGCAATAGCATAGTATTACATATGGTACTGGATAAACTGAATTAGGGGTAGCGCATTAGCTGATATTCTTATACACATCAGTGCCACTGCTAGGTCTTCCACCCAATAAGTTAAAGCCAACAGTGGTCCTGTGGGCAGAAAGTGACTACTGATGTTGGGCTAAGGTATGCTTAATACAAATTGTGCAGAACAAGATCTATAGAGATGTTTATAACTGTGTACAAGCAAGGCAGATATTTCCAAAGAGGTGGCCAGTGCCTTGAATTTGCTACACACAAGGGGTGGGGGGTGGGTGGTAGGGCACCGGAGGAAATATTTCAGGATAGTGATCTGCATGGGAGTTCAGCAGACATGCAGTTCAGATTGTTGGTTTTTGTAAGCAGAGGTACACAGTATTTACTGTTACAAAATTGCATTCTTACAAAATGCAATCAGTGAGCGTAATCGCTCCCTGACTCACAATCCTCTGCACCCCTCGAAGATCTAAACTGCAAACTTAGACTCTTCACAAAACCCCTTTGCTTTTAATTTACTTCTGTTATCAAGCCAAAAACCTTCGGTATGGGCACTAGAGAAGCAGGATTCTCCTTGGCCTAAGTACTAGTTTTAACCTATTAAATATGGTATCAGGCCACAGAATCAGATTACTTTCCTCACTAATGACTCTCCAGTGGTTGGTGACCTCGAGCCCAAGAGACTAACCTGTGCTTGTTGTTGATTGCCGGAAGTTGATAGAGGTGATTTTGCAGTTGAGGATACTCATTTTCTTTCTGCTGTATTGCAGTGTCATTACCAAAGAATGGACCACTACTTCTAACTATAACGGTCTGTACAGTAGCACTGGCTATTAAAACTGGCCTCATCAGCATGTCATCTATTGTAGCCAATTTATTACATGGTCATGTATGTCATGCTTACCCATACTCCACTTATGAATGTCTAAAAGCTTTTGGTTTGCTGTTAGGAGGCCTTATATTTAAATATTAACCATAGCGGCAAAAAGAGGCAAAAGAAATGCAGCCTGTCTTTCCTAGGCGGCCTGCAGCATATGGAACATACATTATATTAGAATGTATTAATGTCCCACCCATGTAATTGCCCTAATGTCACTAAGTTTCTTGTGCCACAGCTCAATATGTAGGACACAAGCTGTCTCATGTTAAGCTCAGCTGCTGAGTAGTGGAGCAGGCCATGTTAACTTTTTATGGAGATTTGGTTGCAGCTCTAGTCTTCCCAGAAATGAAAGAGTGCAGCCAGCAAAGTCAGGGTGCCGGTCAGAGTGACACAGCTGGTGGAGGCTGTGCTTGAGATTGCGTTGGCACCAACTTCTCTCTAGAGACACACAGAGAGAGAGAGATAGAAAGAGAGAAAGGCTGGTCAAATAAATGATGGGAGTCAGTCTCCTCAATTAAAAGCTCCAGATGATTGATAGTAATGTCTCCTGCCCTTTTAATATAAACTATTCAGCAATTAATCAAAACTATTAATGCAGAGCCAGCCTGTCTCTGGAAAGCACACACAAATAATTGATTATCCCTGAATCTGAAGAAATAGTGTGCCAATATCAAATATTAATTTTGGGTTCTGTTAGAAATATGGTCCCTATTACTCTCTGTGTGTGAATAGGGCAACTGGTAGCCTAGTGGTTACACAGGATTATTGATTTGATCAGTACTGTGGAACCTTAATCAGATTGAAGCTCTGTTTAGTTGTCAGGTCTATTATACTGCCTGTGGTTGTGTTCTGATATGCATACCACTTTAGCTGATTTGTAGTTATTACGCTGTCCTTACTCTGTACAGTTCGGAGAGTGCCATTTTTCATTCATGTAAACGTCTGTGGTCGTTGTGCCTGTAACCGTGAGAAATGAAATCTTGAACATGTTCACACTCGGCAGCAGCTCAGTGCACATGAGTTCTCCAGAACAGCTGCCTTAGTGTCCCACAGTGAGGGAGGCATCTGTAGACTGGCACAGGATCAGCCCCAGATCGAGCATCCACCCAGAGGAACCCCTACAAAGAGCCCTGAAGCCAGTACATACACAATCATACACACACTGCTGTGCATACAGCCTGCTGAGCACATGGCCCTTCACTCCCATTAACTCAAACCTGTGAAGGAGATTGATACAGTTAAGCCATTGATTCCTCTATAAGCTGCCTCCCAGTGCCAGCAAACCATTTGGCTGGGCCAAAAGACATAGGCACAACATTCCTGCCTCACTCCAGGGCACCCCTTTCTGGTCACAGTTCAGTTTCAATGCACTATATTCTTACACTACAGACTATAGATAATTTTTGCAGTAAACCAGTGATCTACCAGTCCAGTTTGCCTCAAAGTACTCTTTGAGGAATGCTGAGGTAGAACCACATTTGGTTTTCTAAAGAATCATGTTTGAGATTTGTAATGGTTAAGAACCTTTTAAAAGCGTAAAGATGATGTACATAGTGAAAATAATGTTTATTCTTTATTTAACAATTATTAGTTTGGTTCTCAGAAAAAATCCATGTTGGACTGAAACCGTGACTGATGATCCACATTAAAAAAGGGGTTTACTTTATTTATTGTACAAATTGTGAAACCCATAACTTGCTTTTATGTAAAACACAAATTATCCTGTTGTTGGCTATTATTAATAAAATTAGTAGTATGGGCACATGAAGATGCTTTGTTTAACATTTATGTCTGAAAAGGACCTGACCAATCCTAATATAGTGACTTTGAATGGCCACTGATTGCAGACATTGCACAGCATGCAATAATTGTGGGATTCTAAAACATTATTTGGGTATTAATTGTGCAGTAAAGGTTTCTAGTATACTGTCGGAGTACTTGAAAAGCATTATTACGCGCGTTATGCAAGAGAGCACTGCGGATGTGCCTAATGACTCAGAGAGAGAGAGTGAGAGAGAGAGAGAGATGTGCGTTTTGAAGCAAAAACGGTGACCTTAAAGGAGCGGCCATCTGCTCCTCGTTAATTCTACCTGTCCCAAGGGAAGGACATGGATTACAGAAAAAAGCTTGCTGCACTCTTTCTCCCACTTTTACAAGCTTTCAAGCCTTCTCAACCATAAAACCAAACATGAATTTCATTTAAATTCAGATTCATTTGGCTGAGGCAGTTATTGTTGACAAGAGTTTTGATTAGTTTCACTTGTTCTAAGTATGTGTATTTGGAGTTGTAAAAAATATCCTGCTTTTATCAAACTATGAAAGTGCTTCCAATGCCAATCATGTGGTCAGTGATATTTACTTTGACTTCCCTTATGCATGTGTGCTATCGATATTCTAATATAAGCAAAACAAATGTATAGCATAGGGGAACTGTGCAGCACCCTTTGCCTTCAAAGTAGTACAGGACTGAGGCTTTGAAGAAGAGATTGACCAGGCTGTCTCGTACATGCAGTTCAAAAAGAAAGAAAAGAGTCTTATATGAATGAAACTTTATTGTTTCCCATCCTCTGTCCCATGGAGTGGCTTCTGAACTTCTGATGTCTAACTGAAAGAAAGAAATCAAACAAAAGAGAAGTATGTGCTTAAGATGAGACAGTATGTTGATTCTATCCGGCAAATCATCTTTTGTACCCCACCACTTGTCAAATAAAATGACACAACCACTTTTCTGATGGACAACACAGATGGTTTGTAGCTATATCATTTCTTACCTAATGCGTTGTCAATCAGTCTTCCTCTCTGAATAGGTGCTCAATGTTAACAATCTATTTATGCTTATTTGTTTGACTTCATTTAAAAGATTGATTAGCCCTTTTACAGGGAGTCAGAATGCCTGTTGTAGGCTGTGTAGGGAATTCAGTTTGAATTTGAAATTCAAGTATGCAAAAACATTGTTCCCTGGTTTGTCTATGGGCTCACGTGCTGAGAGATACATAATAAAAGTTACTGGAAGTCTCTGCTGTCTACATGTATGGATCTGTTGTGAACAATTTTTCTACTTAGCTGTAAAGAAATAAATGACAGTTCTAATATTTCTGAAGTGTCTCCAAAGTGTCTCCTGCACTCAAAGAACATTTGTAGTATGATGTCCAGTGTTTAGAATTTTATATTTGTGCTCGAATTTGCCAGCCAAGTTTAATGTGTCTGCATTCAAGTTTTGATTTGACGTATTGGAAGATGTACTTAATCCAGTATTTAAACCAAACAATAAGTGGTTGAGCATAGGTGGCCCAGATAATAGACAACAAAAACAGCCAAAACAAAACTGAGAAACTCTGCAGATATTGTGTATATCTGACCTGGGGTTTTGAAGGGGAAAATACAATACAATAACACATATTGCCAGAAACCTTATTTAAGGTTAAATACAATGACACATACACATTCAGTCTTGAAGAGTTAAGATTGGAGAGAATTATACACTGCATTTATTGGTGATGGCAATCTGATGCATTTTACTACAGCAATAGTTTAAGAGTTGCATTTGTCTTGTGCCTAAAACTGTTTTACTGCCCTTAGGCAAGAAGCAGTGGCAATTTCTGTAATTGCACAGACGTTAAAGCTCTGTATGAGGAGCTTTGTAACACATTCATTGCATAGAAGTGTTTTAAAGTATATAGTTGAAGAATGTTTACAGTCATGGCCAAAATTGTTGGCACCCCTAAAAGTTTTCCAGAAAATCAAGTATTTCTCAAAAAATCAAAACTCCAAAAATTATTAAAATATCAGTCTGGTTCCACACCCTTTGGAAAAAATAACTGAAATCAGTCGCTTCCTAAAACCATCAGTAAGCTTCTTACACCTCTCACCTGGAATTTTGGATCAATCTTTCTATGCAAACTGCTCCAGGTCTCTCATATTGGAAGGGCACCTTTTCCCAACAGCAATTTTAAGATCTCTCCACAGGTGTT
>JBBJLR010000024.1:4903358-4917349 GCA_037577145.1 Brachypetersius gabonensis
AGTCAAGGCACCCAGTGCCAGAGGCAGCAAAACAACCCCAAAACATCATTGAACCTCCACCATGTTTGACTGTAGGTGCTGTGTTCTTTTCTTTGTAGGCCTCATTCCATTTTCGGTAAACAGTAGAATGATGTGCTTTACCAAAAAGCTCTATCTTGTTCAACAAGACATTTTCCTAGAAGGATTTTGGCAAACTGTAGTCTTGCTTTTTTATGTCTCTGTGTCAGCAGTGGAGTCCTTCTGGGTCTCCTGCCATAGTGTTTCATATCATTTAAACGTTGACGGATAGTTGGCATTGACACTGATGAACCTGAGCTTGCAGGACAGCTTGAATTTCGTTGGAACTTGTTTGGGGCTTATCCACCATCCGGACTATCCTGCGTTGCAACCTTTCATCAATTTTTCTCTTCCGTCCCGCCCAGAGAGATTAGCTACAGTGCTATGGGTTGCAAACTTCTTGATAATGTTGCGCATTGTGGACAAAGGCAAATCTAGATCTCTGGAGATGGACTTGTAACCTTGATGATATTTTTCCACAATTTTGGTCCTCACACAGTTCTCTTTTCCTATTTATGTTGTCCATGCTTAGTGTGGCACACACAGTCACACAATGCAAAGACTAAGTGAACTTGCCCCAGGTGAGTTAAAAGGAACATCACATGCACAGGAGTTTTGTGTGACAATATGTCAAATTTGCTTGTTTTTGTTTTGTTCCAATACACACAAAGAGAATAAACGTGTGTATAGCAAAACGTGTTAATGCAATTGTTTTCTGTGAGAACATTTTCTGGAAATATTTCAGGGGTGCCAACAATTTTGGCCATGACTGTATGTATACCAATGGACCTTTTTGAATAAGATCAGTAGGCACCTGAGGAACTGACTGTGCTTGGTGGCAGTGTATCCACATTAATTTGTATCCAGTCAAGTTGAATGTTGGTGCATGGGTGCTTTCCTGACATTACATGCAGGCTACACACACTAATAGGGTGCAGAGTCAAAAGCAATAGAGAAAGTTCTGCAACTCTCAGTCCAGCACAAGCTCCACAATAATAATTCTGAAGGAGGACAAGAGACTGTGCTTTGTAACATACATGTTCTGCCTCTCCATGTGCCATGTGTTATTGGGATGAAGAAATTCAGTGTATATGAATCGATACACTCTGCTGTTGATTTGCGCTGCAGTAGCATTTTTTGACAAGGCAGCATAAATCAATACACCCTGCTTCACAGTAGCATTTCTCAGTGTTAGAACCTGACAGTATAAATGGGCACTCTGAACCTCTAAATATCCATCAATCTATCTAGGCTCTTCTCATTTAATAAAATATATTTTTCTCAAATTATGCATATTTGCCGATTTCTCATCAAAGTTATTAGTTTTATAATCTGATTGTATTAACTGTATGAACTTTAAGGTAACTGTCATCATGGCTGAGGGGACAGACACAGTGGGAGGCAGCATACTTTTCCAGAAAGGGTTTCTTTATTTTGAAATTAAAGTTCAAGCTCTCAAAAAACAAACACAAATGAAGTAGTTGAAGTGTCTCTTTTCTCCAGAGGAACTTCACTCCATGACACTCCTATGTCACACACTAGCCCTTGGATTCTATGGAGGACCTTCTCTCCGAGTGAACCCGGATAGCTCACACACATGCAGAGTTCAAGAGCCTCTCACTCCTCCTTGAGACAGGCACTGCGTAGGAAGCCTCACTCTGTATGAGACAGCGGCTCGCCGTTTCACTCCTGCATGGGTATGGAGAGAAAGATAGAGAAGGGGGAAATACAGATGGTTCAGTGTACGTGCCACTCGTCACACTTGCACTTCCCGGCTCGTTGGTATTCCTCTCCCCGTATTCTGTCAGCGACACCGCCAGGTCAGGTTCCTCAGCCGGACCTCAGCCCACACTGGAGCAGAACAGTCCCTCTGGTTCAAGTTCACAAGCACACAGCAGCACATACAGTTTCAAAGGTGCACTTGCACCAACATACAGATGGAGAATTCTGATTCTCTTACAAATCACACATCAAGGATCAGAGATGATATTCTTTCTACCTTGTGTTCCAAAACACGTTCCCTCCAGCCTCACATGGATGTTTCTGGGTTGTAACTGGGAAGTTAGTTGTGAGACCACGCACTGACTCTCTGGCTCAGCCGGGTTATAAACACACAGACAGCCAATCACACAATGCAGGCATTAACAAACACTCATTAGTGACAGGTGGACATGTCATTAGATACCGTGCCTCCCAGTGTCTGCTTACCTGCAGTTTCCCGCACCTGGGCAGACTCAGTACCTAATGACCTCACTCTCAAACACACACAAATAGTGGCCTCTAGCGGCCGGGGATGGGATGTGACAGTAGCATTTTCGGCAGGGTAGCATGAATAGACTGCTTATAAAATATTTTTTTAAAGTACAATGTATTTTTCTGCATCTTCTGACTAGATGAAACACAATAACCAGTCTTCAATTTCTGATCATGTTATCCTGCAGTAACACATTTTGAAAAAAAAGCAGACTTTTAATAGAGTTACAAACCTGGCACAATCATAAAGAATGTAAAAAAGTTTGGTTTTTTTTAAAATCATTTTATGTTTAGAATACACAAATTAGGTGTTGTAGTTAATAGGTTCTAATTAATAGGACAGTCTGTGAACCATAGGACTATGACAAAGTGCATGGCAACAGTTAGTGGCAACAGAGGTTGAGTTTCCTGTTGTAACACAGCTGGATGTGGAGCTTGCTTCTTCTGTGATTTCTCTGTCTCTACTCTGAATGCGGGAGAGAGGTGGCATTTGAAGTGCTTTCTGCTTCTGTGCCATATGCAATAGCTGATTGATAACTGTGATGTTCATTGATGGTGAATGTGTACCTGTGTGTGTGAAAAAAACATGTAACATTTGTGTGTGTGTGTTGGCGTTGGGTTGTTCTGCAAATACAAATAGTAGATGAATATTAGAAATTCACAGCTGATTATAAACTGTTTCCTCTTTTCTGCCATGCTCTGTGAAGTAGGTAGCAGGTGGTCAGGACAGGTGTCTGATGGAGGCTCTGCTGAAAGACATTGAAATGTAGGGGTTTCCAGTGATTTGTGTCAGGGTTGATGGATGTTACTACCCTGGGACACAGAGTCTGGGCTGGGTGGCCAAAGAGCCCAGGTGCTGTGGAAGGGGCCAGAGGAAGCTGAGAAAAAAAACAAGCCAGGAAAAGAACAAGTGCTCTACTGCAGCTTTTATAACTGCAACACAAAGCAGCTACAATACAAGGCTTTGTGGTACCAAGATTTTGCCCATGGAGGCTGGATGCAAGCTTGTTCTAAGACTTATATAAAATCTATGTATGAGCTTTATGGGGCAGATGGCTCACAGCATGCTAGGTGTGTGTCAGCCTCAAATAAAAAGAGGTGACATTTGAAAAGATGATCTCTGGACCCTCTCCTGTTATGTGGTGGTCAGGGGTAGTGGTGGGTATATAGGAAAGATTGAGCTGGAGAGTAAGACAAGGTAAAATGGAGAGAAATGACACTTCAGAGATGGGTTATGTACATAATATCCTATTTTGTCAAACAACATGACCTCATTGGTCCCTCAACACACCCATATTCCCTTCACCAAGCATGTTTCAGGTTTGCAGGGCTTCACATGGTCTTCGAAAAAAAAATCCATATAGCTTATAGCAGTGGCTGCAAAAATCCCATGTAATTTATCAGACGGAGCTCAACTCCCATGATCTGATCCACTTCCAAGCCGCAGCAGCCCAAAACAATAGAGTCACAATCAGCTCCGTTTTTATCGCTGCTTCTCATCTTAATACCTTTGTAAGTTGGGCCTTAAGACCAAAGCTGTTTGTTTAATATTGACTTTCCCCAGTAATCAATTTCAAAATGGTTGCAAGTCCCTTTTCAATTGAGACATCACTGAGCTTGTTTTTATCCCTTAACCATTTTTCCATTTTCTTCTTACCTCGCATTTCCCATCCCTTTAGCAGATTTATTTTTCTTTCTTTACTTTCCTTCTTTCTTTTTTTTGCTGGCAGAAATATGACAGGCCATGACAATAGCGTTGAGTGGTAAATTGAATTATGGGTGGGCGTAATGAGCCTGTATGGCAGGTTCACAAAGTCATGTCTGTGCGGACACCATTGATTGGTGGCAGCTGTGAATGGTGATTTGGTCCCTAAAACAAAATCTAAATAGAGTCACGTCCATCCATGACATTTTATTGTGAACCATATATTGTCCAAAATAGCTAACAGACCAGTGCTCATGTTATTGCATTTGACAACATGTATAAGCCATCCTGTGTTTGCCGAGACCAGCCACTTTCAATATCACTTTGCTTGGCAATGCCACTTGTCAACATTGGCACTCATTGCTGCCAGCACTTTAAATGTAAACTAGCCTTTTTAAAATCTTTTTTTATAGAACAAATGCACCAGCAGTGTCTCATTCCAGCGGTGCAGACAAACTGCACATTCTCTCCAAGCAGACAAGACCAGCATGAGAATGGCACATTTAACACAATATAAATGTCCTGCGGCAGAAGCTGAGAAATCCAGATTGCAGATCTATTCCAAAGCTCTTTCCGTCTGAGGATCTGTTGCATTCCCCTCTGGAGTTCATTTTCCTTTTGAAACAAACAGGCTCTTTTTACCTAAGTTCATATGTAGAAATGAAGTGTTTATAAGAGTTCAATTTTCTGAGAGCTGTGCAGTGGCTGCTGGTGCTTATTCTAGAAGAATCTGCTCTATATAATAGCACTGAAGCAGCACTGAAGCAGCACTTCAGATGGAACTGCCAAGCACGTACAATCAGTTCTCTGCCTGAAATGAGGTGTTGTGAAGTGGCGGGACTGTTTGTTCACACAATTGGTTGAGTCTTGAGAGTAGAATATGTGCTTTATCTCTGCCCAATTTTCCAGCATAACTTAACATCTAATGACTATGCTGGCTCTTATCATGTGACACTCCTGAGAGCTCCAGTGTAGCTGTAACCTTTTCTCTATAATCATTCCTTTGTAACTGAATGTCAGTAGATTAATTGAAATCTCGGGGTGTTTTAAAACAACAGATGACAATTAATGCCCGTCTCATTGCCTGCCCTCTTGCATTGTGGAACAAGTTTAGCTATGCATTTATCTGTGTGCATTGTACAATATTCTTTTCTCTCTTCTTCCTGTATGCTCTCCCTCTCTCTTTTCCCATCACTCACTATCTCCGTCCTTGTTGCTCCCTTGCCCAACCACTCTCACTTTCTTTCTCATCTTCTTTATCTCTCTCTCGTTCTCTCTTTTTTTTCCTGCTGTCTCTCTCTCTTGTTCTCTCTCTCACTCAAACTCCACACACAGCTCCTGAGAATGAGCATGGCTCTGGCCTACAGCAAGCAGCAATCCTCTGAGGTAAATGTGTAGTCCTGAATGCAGCAGCAGGAGATGAAGACAGCCTGGGCCAGTGATGAATGACAGCACCAGTACAAGCAGCTGCCCTATTTCCTGCCAAATGCTGTGACACACACACACAAACACACACACATACACACATTGAGTATTCTCTCCTCATTTTCCAGGTTCTACAAAAAAACAAAAGCTTCCTGAAGGATTGTGCATGACCCCATCAGGTATCTGGAAGCATCGGAATAAGACATGTTAAGTCTTATGGGATTGTTTAAAGGACCTTTGTTCATAGCAGACATACACATGGAGGGAACATTGTCATTACACAAAGCAACAAGTGATGAGTTTCAAGTGTGAGTTTAAAGAGAAGATCCTCCATGCTTTCGGTGCTCTAGGCCTGTATGGCACATCGGTAATTTGAGACATTCCTTCATACATATATGCAGATAATTCATTTCTATGAAGTATTGATGGGTGTCCTCACAATAGTGCAATGTCAGGATGTCAGCCTTCTCCTTTTGTACTTTGCCATGGCCTTAATGTTTCTGAGGAAAGGGAAACTAGCACACTTTTGTAAGCACCAAACAGTCAGAAAGCAGACTGCTTGCCCATCTGTGGCACTGACTCCAGGGATGAAATGGATTTTTCTGCCCCTCTGTGCTAATGAGCTGCTTTTATCTACCAGTTAAACGCAGTACAATGAAAATTTATTTGGTGTTGTTTATACATCAGTCAAGCAAGGCGCCTACTCTCCAGCAAGCAGGCCCCTGCCTTTCGTCCGCATCACACCAGGAACAGAGAGAGCTGTGACACATTTGTACGATATGGCGAAAATTGTACAAGGCCTATATTATGTTCTGATGACCAGACTTTTGTGCAAGGCTTTTCAGAGCCACAATGTGTGTAAAAATATTCCTTGTTGCGGAAAATTTGTGTACCTTTCCATTGTTTGGGTGTGGTGGGAAAAGAACTGACTGCTTGTGTTTATGTGTGTCTCTTTTGCCTTGTCAGATCCAGTGCAAACATAACGTCTACCCCTATTCTCTACTCTCCTCATCCTGCTTCTCTTAATCCCTGTACAGCAATGCACACTATCTGACTGACTGAATCACTTGTTCCTGCTCATGCATTCTCTGCAGATTTAATCACACGCTTTTCTGGCTCTATATAAAAAAGTAGGAGACAGAAAGGACAAAGCGAGATACAAACTGAAAGAGGAAGAGAGAAGTACATAGAGATTAAGAGAAGAGAGAGAAAGAATGAAGGAGAGGTTGAGGCCAAGATGATCCCTAGAGTCATGTATATATGTTGAGGGGAAATAAGTCCAGAGGAGTGTTTCTGTAATGGCACCCTACTGTATAATGATCTGCATTGACCTCCCAAATGAGGGGATTAAGCCAGAGCTGTCAGAAATAATGGGCCAATGACTCTGCAGGGTTCCTCCACACACTCTTCCACCTGAAAGTGTGCTAACGGCCCACAGAGTCAATCCCGGGCACCTCTTCCGCTCTCTCACCCATTTTCATCTACATTTGCCGCTTTAGGCCTCCATTATCATGCTCCACATACCAACTGCATCATCAAGTTGGGATGAAGCCAAACAAGCTGTTACAGGGCTAGCACAATGCTTCTTGTGGGTTATTTCAGTCAGTCCTTGTAATCTTGTAAACACCAAGGTAACTGCAAGGAAGCTAAACCTGAGTGGTTGACAAAATCATAAAATACAGGTGACAGACTTTGGCAACTTTGAGTTACTTATGTTTTGAGATTATTATCTTATTCTATATGAACACAGTAAACTAAGCTGATATCAACCCATTCCTGAGAATATACAAATTTCTAATTTTCAAACTGACTACCTGAAGAAGTTATGATCTGTTGGTCTCATATGGAGAAGGTCTCCTCAAATGCACCACTATTTTATAAAGGTTCTACCTCAAGGTTCTTCTGCCCTGGTCTGCAGATAATTGAGGCAGTTAAAGTAATCAGTTCACATAGAAATTTAAGAAGCATGTAAGAGGCACACACTCAGATTTTGTTTTATTTCTGATTTAGTTTCCTGCCAGTTGCAGTATATTAAACTTTTTCTATCTGTGTGTGGTCTAATTTTTGTCTGTATGTGATCTCATTGTGAATGCTAGTAATGCACTTAAATTTGTTTAGATCTCACTAAATTTGAGAGTTCGTATCTGGTTACCTGGTATTTGCTCCATGCAGCAGGCAGTGGCAGCTCCCGTCACTGAGAGAATTTATTGTTTGGGTTCAGTATCTCCTATTCTCTATCAAAGTGCTGAGAGTTTCAATGTAGTTGGGCTGTTGCTAAAATGCATCATTGCTGCATTCCCCCAGCAGATAAATAATAAAAAAAAAACTCACCCCAGTTCATCTGCTTAAACTTTTCAGGTAGTATCTTCCAGAGTGAGGCGAAACACTTGTTTGAAACTCTTGACTGCACTGCAAAAAAAAAATTAAAGAAAGAAAAGAATGAAGGAGGAGAAAAGCTTTCTAAATATCAAAGGCTGGGCGTGTCATATCTCTCAGCAATGAGAGAAGCTGGGCGCTCCTTTCTTTGGGACAAATATATAGCAAATGACAGTGCAGTGGTCACTCTGTTTTTTGTGTGGGCTGAGACTGAGGAATAAAGTGTCCACCCCCCTGCCCTGTTCTTTGTAATGGGATTAGTAGAATGGATATGTTTTAGTATTCCATTTGATCTGTTGGAGACAAGTGGGAAGGCTGATTTAATTAAGTAGAAAGCAAGGATTGGCGGAGGTGGGGCTTGGCAGTATTGTGTTCTCTCTGAAACTAAGCATGGTCGGTCATTTCTCTTCTGAATTCTGTGAGAATATTTGGACAAAATTAGTCTCACTCACGCCTTTCAGTAATGCATTGATGAATAGATATCAGAAGCAGTAAATCCTAGTTATGAACTCCGGAGGGGACTTTGGGCCCCTGTCATTTTTGCCAAGTTTTGCCAGTGCAACTTGTCCATGAAAAAGCTCCACATCAAACTGCCTGTGATCTGTACTCATCCATTTGTTTAGTGCAAAATGTTCAAGGGGTATCATTTTTGAATATATTTATTACGATTGTAATCTCCCTCCTGTTCATTCCTCATTATAGGCAATCTTTTGTTTGAAACCAAGCTTCATGGTTTCTGTCGAGTCCATTATTTAGGGAGCAGTATTGATTGCTAAATGTTTTTCTGCTCTCTGACACTGAATTTGAAATCTTTCCCCAAATGGCTGTGTGAGTCATCTATCACTCTTTTTCTGTTAATGCCCTCTGTGATTTAAGTGGGTATTATGTTTTCAAATTGTTTAATTAGATAACATAGTTTATTTTCATAGACATAGACAAGGAGAAATTATTTTCTTTATCAGTACACAGCCTTTCATGGAAATATTCAGGATATGTGTCAGACAATTTAGGGCTCAAATCCCATGCATTATTTGGTGTGCAAATGAGCTCAGGTAGGAGACAGTAAAGTGAACATCATAGAAAGCAGAGGTAACTGTTAACTGTAAGCTGTTTTGCTCTCTGCTCATTTTTGCTTGAGATATAGTGACCATACAGACAGGCCACTTTTCTGCTTTCTAGTGCTATTGGATATAGGCCAAGCAGCACACGTCTGTAAGTATGTACCCCACAAGGTTCACCCCTCTCCACCAATTCTCCAGCTCAGTTCCTAAGTCTCCTGTTGTTCAGATATTTCTCATGAACAACAATCTTTTCTTTAGTTCTAGTAGAGATCTTATTAAACTTATACTTCATAAAGTATATAACTGTTATGATTTTTAAAAAGGTCAGAAATATGTTGTCTTCTTTTCTCTTATACAATTTCTCTTAGCCTTTAGAGTGTTAGTAAAATATGATTTCAACAACTAAAAACCGGGTAATTACTCTTCTAAACGCTCGCCGCTTGCTGCGCCTTCACTCTGTGTGCCATTTGTGGGCTTAGACTACCCTGAATGTTCTTTTGGGTTCTAAGACCTAAAATAAAATAAATTTGGACATTTTTGTTCATGGGCATTTGCATGTTTTGCCATTTTTAAGCCCCAGTAGCGGTTATTACGATTTTAAAAATAATTCTATATTAAACAAACACCAAACAAGACTCAGCAAGATGTCTGACACCTCAAGCATCAACACAAACTGATGGAGCTTCCATATAAGGAGGTGCTTTGCTGTATAATGAAAATTTACAATGAATTGCTCTTCCAGCAAGGATACCTGATGCTTGCATTCTAAAGGATTTTTCTACTTTGTCTTTTCAGTTGTGAAAGACCAGCATTTGAGCAATACATTTCTCTTCTAAGAACCACTGCCTTTGGCATGCTGTTCAGAAACCCACTGTTAAACACACTTGTAGAAGCTATGTTGACCACCTTATGCCCTTTCTGTCCAGTTCCCCTTTGAGGTGGAAATGAGACTGCTCTATCCTAACCGTTTAATTACATGAGGGCCTGACAGGTCCTATTTGAACTTCTCTTTGTAGCCTACAGTCAGCAGTCTACATACTAAATGACTGAAAAATCCACACCCATAGCAAGAATATTCATACCAACCATCAGGAAGTGAGGAGGAGACATTTAGGCCTCAAAGTATCCATTAAAAGATCAGGCCTTTTGGACATGCTATTGAATTCTTCTCTAGGGTGGTGGAATTAATCCCCAAGATTATTGTGAATGGTGAAAGGAGCGCAGCATGCACGTCAAATATCAAACCAGGTGGATTACAGGCTCAGTTTTGCTCATGGGGTAGCTACGGCATTTCTGAATAAGTGCACTTCAAATTCAGGAAACCTCAAAAGTCGCTTGAAAGTCAGAGGCTGATGGAGGCTGTGGATGGTGGGGAAGGTGATCCTTCTCCCTGTCTATCTTTCTCCCTCTCCCTCTCCCCTCCTGCAAGAGGACACTGGGGTGAATATTCCCATCAATGAGGGAGCTTATCAGACTGGCGGCAGTGGTGTCTAATCACGGCCTAACAGACACACCATAAATCCCTCCCTGTTATGGATCAGGTACATTCTCACTCCAGCCCTCTCTGGCAATGGCAACCAGAAGGGTCCCTGGTCTGAGTTTGTGGCTTTTTTAAGGTTGTCCCAGTTCAGCTGCCACTCCTACCCATTTAAGGTTGTCCCAGTTCAGCGGCCACTGCTATCCAATCCGCTTTCCATGCCTGGAAAAGAAAATGCAGAGAGAAAAAAATAGCCAACACCATGAATTTTGCCTAAAATAGACATTCTGTGCAATACTTTGTGTTTTCTGCTTGGCAAAACTTTGGTTTTCCCCATTTCTGTCTTTTTATTTGTATACTATTGATGATTATGCTTTAATGAATCTCACTTATGATGTGTAATTTAACACACCATGAGCAGTGGATTTGTGAATCGTGAAGCGCCAGTAGTGCCTGGGAGAGCATGAGCTCTAAGAGAGTGAATGTACAATACAAGGCCAGACTTTTTGTTAGTTTTGTATGGAAGACGTGAAAACCATGCCTTGTTGTTAGGTGTGAAGTTGGTTGAGGCTACTCTTTGGCCCTGAAAGAGCCTACTGATCATGTCCAAAAACCCTAGCACAAGAAGCATGCTCTCGTTTGCTGCCCTTGCTGTGAGGCCTGGTCAAGCAGACACCAAAATAGGAGATATTTATGTTGAGACTGCTATTTCCAGATCAAATTGCACTTTTTATAGTGATCATAATACTAAAGATGCTCTACAGTGTTTTCCTCTTTTCGTCTCTCTTCTCTGTCTAGTCCCATTTCTTATGTCCTGCTCTGTCTATTCATCATCAATGCTCCGACAATAACATGACATATTTATAACTAACAGGCCTTGTGCAGGCAGGTATGCGTGAAGTGTTGTTTAAGAATGTAAAGAAAGCACTGGGACGTCATTAATTCAGCTCATGCACGCTGACCCCCAAGTTAATGCTGCTATCATTTTGGAGTAGAAAGCCACTCTCATATGGGCTAACTCATGTTTAATGCATTCCTCTGGTTTGAACGATTAGCCTTACCTTGGGGGCAGGAGTGCAAAGCAATGACATGGACATCTCCAACCCAAGCCGTGTGGCCTTCAAAAGGCCTGGCAAGACCCACACAGGCCCCAGGGTTGACAATCCAGCGCAATGTTATTCTTATGACATTTGGCATTTACTTAACATTACTGGAGCTCTTCACATGGCCACTGTTCCAGGGGTCTTATATCTAGGGTGCCCCCTGATCTCTTGTGTCCCTCGACCAGTTAGTCACTGCATTGTACATGTAAAGACTGCTGGAGAGAATCATGAAGAGTGACCAGATAAACTTTAAGAATGACAGATGTAATAGAATAATGAATAATGTTCCAATTACTCCAAATGTAGGCTGATAGCCAGGTTTTTTTTAGCGTTTCATTTTAGCACTGTACAAAATACCTGCCTTAATCATCCTACACTTCACCCAAACCCATATTGGACTAATACTTATAATGAGAATGAAAGTATAAACATTTTTTCTAAATGTACTGAACAATATAATGTACAATAATATACAATCTGCAATATGAATATGTAATATGTATAGTAAAATAAGTATTAAAAACGTCACCAATTTTCTAAATGACAGTGAACATTCTGTCATACCTGAGCAGACCACAGCACAAAATTCTTGCTCTGCATTTAACCCATTCACCAAGTGGAGCAGTGGGCAGCCAGGAAAACAGCACCCGGGCAGCAGTGTGTGGAGACGGTAGCTTGCTCAGGGTACCTCATAGGTGTTTAGCAGTCTTGGGAATCAAACCCATGACTTCCTAATCACGGGGCGAGCGCCCTAACCACTAGGCCACCAGAAAGTAAATATATTTCTAAAAGTTGTTACCAACATGAAAATCTCATCAGATGTTTGTAACAGCCCACACATGCAAAGAAATCAAACCACAGACATCCATAAATTATGTTATGTGTAATAAAATGGAATGACACAGGAAAAAAGTATTCCCATTCTATGAGCTTTAGTTCTTTCCATAGATTTTCCACAGAATTCACGTCTGGTGATTGGCTGAGTCATTGTAGCAGCTTCATTTTCGTTCTCTGAAACCAACTAAGAGATTCCCTTTGTGTTTGGGACAATTGTCTTGCTGAAACGACCACCCTCGTTTCATCTTCATCATCTTCTGTAACCAATGCCATCAGTGTGTTCTCCAACAATAAAGTTGTGAAGGTCTTGAGAAAGCTCTTTGGTTTTTCCTATTGTGACTGAATGGTTGGCAAGAGGAGTAGGCGTAGGTCCACAAGCTTTTTTTTCTTTTCCTTGTTCAAAATACCAAACAAACACTGTCCAAAAATAAATGTAAGGTAAAGGAAGGTAAGTTAGCCACGCTACATCTCTACAGACCCTGCACCAAATTTCCTATACTAAACAGACATATCACATTCTCCAGCCTCTCTCACATACTGAGGCTACAGGGCCTTATGCAGCCCCAAACTAGCTACAGCCCTGCCCTTTAGACAACCCCACTATCAAAATAATCAATTAACTGAATAACAACATTGGTATCCAAAAAACAAGAATTTAAAGAAACAAATACAAAACAAACAACAACACAAAATCATCACTCTTTCACCCAAAGGCCTTAAATGTAGATAAATCACAGTTTTAGGTGCAACAATTAAAACAGCACCATCAAAATGGTTTAACCCATCCAACAACTCTATTTAAACCCAAGTGGTGCAGTCCATCCGATTCCCCACAAGACTCATTAAGCTACACAGTTTGAAAAGTGGTAGAGTAGTAGAGTAAACATTGATGTAATTACAGTTTAAAGAAATAAACAAATATTTTTAACAGCTGATGTGTTTGTCTGCACAATGCTATTTAGACATGCTGGTAGGCTCTGTAAACTGTATTAACAATAAGAATTCACTAGTGACAGGTCAGCTGGGATGTTAAAATTGCCAGCAAATGGCTACCTATGTGTGCTGCATAAGCGTCATGGCTCACTCCGTGACACCCATCATGAAATGTTTCTTGTGTGACACCTTGGTAATGAGACACCTTTTTATATGCCATCAGTTGGGAAGCATCAATGGTTTAATTTCTTTGAATGTGTGGATTTTATGGGTTGTTACTGATGTCTGGTGTGAATTTCATGTTAGTAGCACCTATAGAAATATATTTACCTCTATATGTGTTCAATACTTAATTTACCCACAGAAAAAATCTAATTAATTACAAGCTCTCATAGTAATTAATCTAAATCAATTACACATATTTTAATGTAAACATTTCAGTTTGGCACATGAATGAATGAACAATCAACATTACAGACTTTCAGCGTCTCTTATTTAATAACTATTTCTGCACTGTTCATGTGCAGTAATGAACACAGCAATAAAAAAATGGCCTAATATACTGAGGGAAAAAACGCTTCAGCGTTAAGGTGCAGTTTAAGACAATATACATACAAGCTTACTAGGCGTTCTGACGAATTATGCTGAATTGTCAAAAAATTCTGACGTAATCAACAGCTAGTATCTGTCGATTTATGCTACCTTGTTGAAAAATGCTACATTAAAGCAAATAATATGCAAAATCCCAAAAATATATACATATA
>JBBJLR010000024.1:4947093-4966497 GCA_037577145.1 Brachypetersius gabonensis
TACTGCAATTGTGTATATAGTACTTTATTGTTATTGGTTCCCCATGTATTTTATTTTTCAGTGAAGTATTTGTTAACTTAGATATATTTATAAATATATAGGTTAACTTGTAATCCCCTCTTTTTACTCTTATTGTTGATCTGTCTGAGTGCTACTGTTCTGTTGTGTTCTGTATTGCACCTATGGTCCAGGAGGATGATATTTTGTCTCACTGTGTACTATATGTATATGGCTGAGATGACAATAAAGCTTCACTTAATTACTTACTTAAAGTGAAGGCAGCTACTGGAGGATCCTGCTGCTATCTTCCTTGCACTACCAATAAAATAACTCTACGTGATTTTGACAGTGAAGCTGCTTTTCCAAAAAGTTCCAAAAAACAGAAGCTTATAGCCTACATTCAACCATATTTTCACATACTCACCTTTTTATGGAATTTTCATATGCAAATGTGTTTCAGATATGATCAATCTTAACCTTATGTTGAATTTTTTTCAGACACCTGATGGAAAAAAAATAAGAGCTTATACATAGTTTGGTGCATTCAAGATTATACACTGAATGGGGTTATTGTGCAAAGAGGTAAAACAACAAAACTTTGCCATTTGATACCTAACATATATTAGCCATCCATAAGTTCTGTAAAAATTATTCATAAAAGCAAATGAGGTTTTATCTACTTAAATATGCATATATTTGTATGCAGTATATACAAATGTAGGCTTTGGATATTGTTGAATTAAGATTTCATAGAGTCTGTTTTATAGAACAAAATTTTTTTCAGTTAAATTTGAAAAAGCAGTTTTAATAATGGATCTCACTTTGAGTCAGTACTGTCATATAGGTCCACCTCAGTGGGATAGCCAACATGTGTATCAGGAATAGCCATTTTTAGACATTGGTAGACATGGTTAAAGGCATTAATGATGTAACCCCACAATTTGCTCAATTCTAAGTGGATAATAAAAACCTCCACTACTTGTTAGCTCCAATAAACTCATAGATTTAGTGCAAACTAAAAAACAAAGACTTAATTTGGGGTAACAGAGAAATTGTTCACATTTGATTGTTTCCTTAAAATCTTGAAAGTGATCTTGGGTTGTGAAGATTCCAGATTGATTGATTATCCACCTTATCCAGCTTGGTCTAAAGTGAAGGGGCTGATATCATGCCCTCACATGGCGGCTGCTGATGGGAACTGTTTGCTTGATAATTTTTTCCCCTGGATTGTAGTTCTGCTCGGCTGTTGTTTTGTCTTCAAGCCTCAAATTATTAGCGGAGCTCAGTCTCCATGCTAGGGAGGCCCACGAAGGCCATAATTATTGCTTGTCTCCTTAATAAAAGTCTGATGGGCTCCTCTCGAAGTTGCCGTGACTGGTAATTAGAATTGATTGCTGCCATTTAGGAGGAACGGCATGTCTCCCAGAGGATTCCTGGATTAAACATAAGAAGACA
Organism: Brachypetersius gabonensis; assembly: GCA_037577145.1. Taxonomy (NCBI): domain Eukaryota; kingdom Metazoa; phylum Chordata; class Actinopteri; order Characiformes; family Alestidae; genus Brachypetersius; species Brachypetersius gabonensis. Next base: position 4,948,549 of record JBBJLR010000024.1, read on the forward strand.
ATACAAATGATATGCGGAAGAAGAGACGGCCAAAAGAAATGAGAGAGAGAGAGAGAGAGAGAGAGAGAGAGAGAGAGAGAGAAGAAATAAGATGAAGACAAGCAAATAGAAAATTAAGCAAAGAAGAAACTGAAGACTATTAAGACGCAGGACTGTGTGAGAAGCAGAATATTGAGATAGAGAGAGAGAGAAAGAGAGAGAGAGAGAGAGAGAGAGAGAGAGAGAAGCAATGTAAGAGAGAGAGACATAAGCCATGGAGGGAGACAGGAGCTGAGAGAGAGATGGTGAGAAGGGAAAAGAGAAATAGAAAGCATGATGAAAAAGAAACAAGAGGCAGGGAGGGAGAGAGAAGGAGGAGGCAGCAAGATGTGTGGGCAGGCAGCAGCCATTCTGTCCAAGTCCTGCCTGCCTCTCTCTCTCTCTCTCTCTCTCTCTCTGGCCTTCTCTGTCTCTGTCTCTCTCTCTCTCTCTCTCTCTCTCTCTCTCTGTCTCTCTCTCTCTCTCTGTCTTTTTCTGCCTCTCTCTCTCTCTGTCTTTCTCTGTCTCTCGCTCACTCTCTCGCTCTCTGTGTGTCTCTCTCTCTCTTGCTAGCTCTCTTGCGTTCTCTCTCTCTTTCTTTTTCTCTCTCTGGGAGTTTCTCTCCACCCTATTATGTTTACAGCTAGCTTAATTTGAGATGCAGGCTTTTCCTCAGCTAGATGGCTTGCTCAGGAATGAATGAACAATGCTTTTTTTCCCCTCTTTCTTTTTTCCAACCATCCTTATTTTCAATCTCAGCACACAATCATTTGATAACACAGAGCAAGCTATGTGTATTCATTCTTTATGTCTAGAGGCTATTGGAAAATTCTGAATTAAAAAGATTGCAGAATAAATACATTCAAATTGACCATGACAAATTAATAAGAAGGCATTGCTATTATATTTTTGATTTACCTGATGAAGCTCTAAGACCGAAACGTTGTATAAATAAATAATTGCTTGCGAATTGATCAGTGAAGTTGAACTAACGTGAATGTTAACTTGCAATTGTGGAGGTAGCTGAGTGGGTAGGATTCTTGCCTCCAGTCCAAGAGGTTATGGGTTTGAATCCTACCTTCAGCATACCACCACTGGGTTCCTGAGCAAGACCCTTAACCCTAAGTTGCTCCAGGGAGACTGTCCCCTGTAGTTAGAGAATGAAAGTCGCTTTGGATAAAAGCCGTCTCATAAATGTAAATGTATCAGAGTAGTTTGCAAGTTAGCTTAGTATAGCCAGGCTGTCTTTATTATTTCCATCGTTTCATGTTTGAGGGCGTTCTGTTATTAAACTTGCCACCCCTAACTGCCACCACAGAAGATTCCTTTATACGAAGTTTGAGACGGTGTAGAAGAAGGCAATGAGTAACATAAATGCAATTGAGAGTGGGTGGATGCTGCAAGACCTTTCATCTTGTTGTCAGCAGGAGACAGGGGTCATGCTGGACTATTCTTCTCAACTCCTGTGGCGAGCTTGAGGCACTGACTGACAACGCCATCTCACTGTCACACCAGGGGTTAACCACCCACCGCATCTTAGGATGCTATGGCCTGTGTTTGTGTCCAGAACTGCCCTGGCAAGCTGCAAAGGGCATTTTCTCTTTCGTAGGCGTTGCTGTTTAGGCCAAAGTACTTGTGTAATTTTTTTTCTTTATTACTACTGCAGACTCTGCATCACTGCAAGTGAGTGGTAAAGATACCCATGTTATCCAACAAGATGCCTTTATGTCTATTATTAGTCTTTACAACTATGAATACAATTCAAACTCAAATATTCAAAACAAGACCTTGACTGTGAAATGTCCTCCCTTTCCTCTATATGTACTCACTCTTTCCCTTTGAATTTTTCATTATTTTATGCTTCACTTTTACTATGGCTCAGTTTTCCTGTAACACATAGTGCCTAATGCTGGTCTCTTATGTCCTGAATATTTTTTCCATTAGGGCTCACACTGCAGTTATTCATGATTTCATAATGCTATAACTATTGCTGTCTCTTCACCTGATGCCCAGTCACAAAGGATAACGAACTGCATTGGCCGCCTGCCCCTTATCAATTTGTTTTAATCCCCACATATTCCCCAATCAATAAATTGAATTAAGTCATTAGCATCTCCCTGCCCTCCCTCCCCAACAGCCAGATTCCTGTTTTAAACTGGCCACTCCAATTAGTCCCATATTATTCTAATGAAACATAAAAGATGTGTTACACAGTGTAGCGGGAGGAGAGTGAGAGAGCTATGAAAGAACAGTTTGGGGCTGCAAAGAGAGGGGCTTCACAATATGAGAACAGTAGTTTTACTGGAATGGCCCATTCGTGTATATTATTAACTGATAAATTAGCCCTTTTTTTGATCCAGTGTTAGAAAATACAGACTGTAAGTATTATAATTAACGCTGTGTTCTGTTTTTGGTATCGAAAATAATTACTTCCTTTAAAATATTCAGTTTCTTACTTTGCAGCCTGAAGTAAAGAGACACACAAAAGTAATTTTCCAGTTGTATATACTCAGTAAAACTTATAACCTCCAAGTGAAAGATACAATAGCACATTTTAATAAAGGTTTATCTTCTTATTATCTTAGGAGTAGTTTAGAAAAAAAAATATGAAACATGGATCATCTCCCCCATGTCAGTATTTTGTGGAACTTTACTGCCTTGAGTCTGTTGTGATATGGAGAAACAAACTCCGAATTGCTTCTGGAAATAGTTGTTTTTTATGCCAAAATAATCAAAAATTATTTTAGTTGGTGTGATCCTTTAACCTCTTTTTTGTTTTTAATTATTTTCTTTTTCTATACTTTTGTTATCATGTATTTTGCTTGGATGTTATAAGATGTATTAAGAAAGTTCAGCTGGAAAACATAGTTTTTGTGTCTGTCTTCATTTCAGACTACAAAGCAAAACTGAATATTTTAAACAGGTGATTCTTTTCTGTACCCACTGAGAGAAAGAGAGAGAGCAGTGTGTGAGAAATATGCATCAGTAAAAGTATCCAGCTAATGCCCTGGGTTTCAAGAGTAAAAAAAAGCTTAACCCTAATTTATAGGTATGACAATGTATTATTTACCATGATTATCACTGACCCAGAAATTCCATATCTGCCTATGTCTAATTGCTATCGGCAACCTATACCAATATTACATTCTCATACGTTGTTCACCTGAGAGTGGGCACGCACAAACATACAAATAAATGCTCTCTCATTGATGCACCATTCACGCACATACGCTGTCTCTCACACTCACTCATACTGTACACTTAGAATATAGATGTGTTGGGTACACACTCATAATGTTTTATTTATTTGTTTTTTACTTCAACATTACACCATCTGACAACATGTTCAAAGGTGAGAAATGTGTTGCCTTGGCAGCAGGGTTCACTCGCCCAGCTTCTGTGTGTGGAGGGCCTTCGGACTTATTGTGGAACATGAGAGAAAGGAAGTATTGACAAGAACAGAGACAGAAAAGGAAGGGTGGAGAAGGAGAGGAAAAGAGTGAAAAAGAAGACAAAGGGGTAGAGAGGGCAAAAGAGGGGGGAAAGCAGTGAGAATAGGAAAGAGTAAAGGGGAGAGAACGTCTGTTCACAAATGGAGAAGAGGAATGACAACAGCTGAGAGTGAAAGTAGAAAAGGAGAGCGTAAAGAGAGGTGTATTTGGAGGTGTATTTGGAGTGTGTAAAATGGACAGGGATGATGGGAGAAAGAAAGAGAAAGAAATGACAAAGAGAAAAATGAGGTGAGTCCAGGAGAGAGATGTAAGAGACAGTGAGAAAGAGAAATGGAGAGAGTCAGAGGTACAGGTAAGCAAGCGAAAGAAAGGAGGAGAGAGAGACGTTGGTCCAAACTTCACATGCTCTGAGTGACTGGCATGTAGGAGAATGTGTGTGTGTAAGAAAGGAAGGAAATAAGGCAATAATAGATACCTAGAGACCTAGAAAAATGATAAAGACCTCTTTCCTCATCCAGTGACTCCACGCTCATCTTCCACTCCTTGTAACACTTTTATAAAAAAAAAATTTCTGTGTGAGTGACACCTTCTTCCCCCTCTCGCCTGCTTCCTCTCTTTTGGCATAAGCATTAAAGAGCATGGCTAACCAGCCATGTCCAAAATGATCAAACCAGAGCTCCAGCACAGGGACCCGTTTTCAGGGGCCTAGTACCTACTAACAGCTCTAATGGTAACTGATTATTTCTTTATTTATTCCTGTCTTATTTATTTATTCATGCTCCTCTTTTCCCCTGTTTTCTGTTATGTTCTTTTGAACTTAGCCAGTGCAGGCATGAACAAACGACATGTGTGAGAGCTCTCAGAGTCATAAATGGTCCATGTCGATCATCCTGGAATTTACCCTGCGGTGGGGGTGCAGGCTTTCATCTTTTTGTCTCTCACTCTCCCCCTCGGCCTTCCTTCACGGTGCACTCTTGTTCAGTAACAAAGCCAGCCTAATGGACTCCTCATTATTCTTCGGGGAGAGGAATGTCTGAAAGTGTGTGTTTTTGAATCAATTCATTAACCTAATTAGGAGAGAGACCTTGAACTTGATTTAAAGACCACAAAGTTGGGAACAGCATGTGTGCTTCTTCTCTCAATACAACTTACTACATCAGGCAAGATTGCAAAGGCTAAATTGGCAGAGCACGGAAGTGTTCTTGATATTTGATATTCAGAGTAACATACATAAACTCACACACAAATAACCACACTGCACTCAGATCTTCTTAAGTGGATATGGAGTTTCTTTCTGACCTGTACTCTCTCTCTCTCAGCCCTGAAGGATGCCCGCTTTCAGCTGGTCAACTTCTCAGACAATGAGCTCCGTGTGGCCCTGTCCAATGTGTCTCTCTCAGATGAGGGCCGATACGTCTGCCAGCTCTACACAGATCCTCCACAGGAGGCCTATGCCGACATCACTGTGCTAAGTAAGAACTGAACTCACATACACAAGGTTATAGCTGAGCAAGATATTCACACACTATTCTCACATTTTAAAAAATATGTTATACAGTGTTTAAAACCATGTTAGTAAATCTATCTGAGTTCATTTAAATTTGATTAAGGTAGGCATGTATACATACAATTTACATGCTTCTTATTGGTAGGTTACAAACTTTCAATACTTGATAGATACATTAGCCTTGTGGCGTCAGTACAAAACTGGAGAAACAAACAAAATTTGCTTTAGAAGGCTACAAAGCTGCAAGAGGGCCTAATTGGAAAAGCTGAAATATTGATGAAACTAGTTTTAAATATTTATAAATTATATTCAAACAAAAGTTTGCGAACGCTTTAGGATTGCTCAAGGAAAAAGTATAGTGTACTTTTATTAAAATGATGGTTTAGATTATAATACATAAAATTGCAAAATGTTTTAAAATTAAAATGTTTCAGAAAAATTAAGCCTGTATTTTAACTAGTGACTAACCTTACATCTGGTCAATGGCAAACAGAATATAACAAAGCAGTTCACATAAGTGAAAACTTTAGTATGATCTATACAATATATAATAGGAATTGTCTGTAAATAGTTTTTTCTGTGTTTTTATTTTCGTAACATCAGTTTATGATACAGTGGCCCATATTATTCCGCTGACAATTGGATGATAAGTGCTTGGTTGCACTGATGTTAACTAACAAATTAACTACTGTTCAGCAGAAGAAATTGCTGCTACTAGAAACATAAAATGTCAAAGCATGTTCATTTTAAATACATTTACATGGACATTATAGCTCCAAACTAACTCCCAACTAGACAGGCTGCACCATACCTGGTACAAAATTCATATTTTTATGGTCAAACAAGGGTTCTTAGACTTAGAAACAGCCTCTTTAACCCTTGCAGCATATTTGACATGTTTTGCATTACTATGTTAAAACTAAAATGTAAACATTTTAGAGCTGTGCAATATAGAGTATCTTATATTGTTTTTCAGCACAAAATACATTTTTTTAAACAAATTGTGTCAAACACACAGCCACAGAAATTTTGGGAGCTTAAAATGATAAAAACACTTCTCCAAAAACAATAAAACCTAAAGGTTCTTACAAACATTAGCCACAGAAACTTTATTCCAAATAAAAGTAAGTGGGGTCCAGGTTGATCAGTTTTCAGGTCTGGTATTAGATGGTTGACCCCTTGTCCCCTCTACCCTTCCTCTTACTCTCACTGCCACTGATGATGTCAGTGAACCATCATCTACTGATTGTTAATGAATGTAAAACAAAGGCGATGTTTAGTTTTACATTTTGTTCCTCAAATGCACATTTTTGCAGATGTGAGACTGCCACACCTCTTACCTGTAGCCAGGAAGAAAATGTGTCTTTTTCTCTGATGATGCTAAACCTGAGCCAGTTTGCTGTGTCATTAACACAGCTCACCTAGCCTACACACAAACACACACAAACTTTGGAGGAGCTGCTGAAAGCCCTCTAAAATTTCCACAAAGCCATCAAATTGCCCACATGAACAAACTCCCTGACCTGAAACATTTACACTGAATTGCCAATGTTTTATGTAGATGCCCCTGTACCTGATCATAAAGTACACAAAAGTTATAAAACAAACACCATTTCTAGGACAGTTTATGTCCAGGCCATTCATTTTTTTTTTTTTTTTTTAAAGCATCCAACACTGAAATGTACAGATATACCCATATTGCCAGTGCTAATAAGTAAATGTAGGTAGCTGTTAAGCTGACAAGCTGGTTAAGTCTTACAATCATGCAACACAGCCCTGAGTACTTTTTAAGAGCCCTCTCTGTATAATTCTTTTGTCACTATGTGCTTCTTTCAGTCCCACCAGGCAACCCAATCATAGAGTCCCGTGAAGATATTGTGAGTGAGGGCAATGAGACAGAGATAACCTGCACGGCCATAGGCAGCAAGCCTGCCGCCACCATCAGATGGATGAAGGGAAAAAAGGAGCTACAAGGTGGGTTATGACACTTGCATCATGAACATGAAATACAAATGTGCCTCTTAGCCCTCAAGCCCTAGATCCTCTGCAGGTCTTTGTTTTTTTTTGTTTGTTTTATTAGCTCTAATGTTAAGTAAATGAAACGATTCCACAGTTCCACAGGATCCACCGAATCACACAGAATTAACCAATACATCTTCTGTCATGTTCTAAAGGAATGGCATTGCTCTCACAACAAGGGTCTCCTGTTATTTTACTCCATTTATTTGAAGAATACTACTATACTACTACAATTATATCTCTGTAGTACTACTTGTAGTACTACTACTTCTACTACTATTAATAATAATATTAATAATAGTAATAATAATAACAATAATAATAATAGTAATAGAAGAGAAGAGAATAACAATAATTAGATAGAAAATGTAAAGTGTGATTGCATGGTTACTATAAAATCAGTTTAGAGTGGAATATTGAACTCTCCTCTATTGACTCCTTCATGCAGTGTGCTACGGTTTACTGCTTAACCACAGCGAGGGGTATTAACTTGCTGTTTGTTGTCAAGCTATCTATGAAAAAGGATGACTGAAAACAGGTCGTGCAAACCTTAAAACAGATGGGGAAATTATGCATAGCCATGTCCACGGACTAATTATTTTTAATTAAACCACAGCAAACAGTGACATACGTCTTTTTTAGTGTCTGACCTCTTGTGTCTTGAAGTACTTGTAAAAGTCTACTGTGTGTTAAGCTATGCAAGCTTTTGTCAGTGCTCCAGGTTTTGTCAATCTCTGTCCGACATAAATATGACATCACAATATTAGCTCCAAGAATCACTCTCTGCATGCTGTCTCTCTCCATGCATTAAGGAGAAATAATTAAAATAATTTGAAAGAAATAAAATAAAATATAATATGAAATAAAAGAATAATGCCCCACCCAGGGTATGTCCCACTGGCCCCAAGATGGCTTTCAATCTAACACTCACAATTTTTCACAATTGCAGTGTTCAATTCAAGAATCTCCATAGACAAAATATTTTGATATCATCATCTGATATCATCAGACATTAATTGCAGCACCCCTTAGTAATGTGGCAGACTGAGTCCAGGTATAATCTTTGGTTGTGATACATCTAACTGTTGCAGTTATGGCCTCATGACCTGTTAGCTGCGATGGACAAAAGCTTTGTACATCAGAAAGCCAACAAATTACTTTTGTGTGAACTTTGGGGAAGATTTGTGGCTTGAGAAAACTAACTATCATTCTTTCTTAGACTGCTGTCCTGAGTCTAGGTATCAAGTATAATTGTGATACATGACTTCTTGTTTCAACTGACTGTGACTGACAAATGGGATCCCCAAGAATTATACCACCAAGCGTTCAGCATACATGAAACATCTTCAATCAAACTTTATGAAACGCAAACTAGGTAGCTCGGCCTAGAGATAATCACAAAAATACGTGAAGCTGTTTCAAGGCAAGTGCAAAAACAAGCTTTGAATTGTTTAATTACTTTATTCACTTTATAATTCTCTAATTTATTTCATTGTTCTGATGATCTCACCATTAGTGTAAAATATGCAAAACTGAAAAAAATGGTACAGTTTCTTGAGTTGGTCTGTCTTATTTTAACCAGCACATTAGGCTTTAGCTGTTGTAATGTTTTTCACCTGTACTATATTATTAGCATGTTTTTCACCTGTGTTATATTAATAGACTTGCTCAACCTGTTCAACAACTTATTTGAAAGCTTTTTGCTTTCACCCCACTGGGTGCTCAGGGACCCAGTGGGGGCACTGAAGGTAGGATTTGAACACATGACCTTTTGGTCCAGAGGCAAGTATCCTACCCACTAGACCTCCACCAACCCGTGTTTGTGCAGTATGGGAGGAAGTATGTGTGAAAGTGACAATCTGGTCATACGTGAACACACCACAGCACACAGTGTGAACAGCACAAAACTCTTCCTCTGCATTTAACCCAGCTACGAACACAGCACTCGGGGAGCAGTGTGTGGGGGACGGTACCTTGCTCAGGTTACCTCAGAGGTGCCTAGTAGTCGTGGGAATCGAATCCGTACTTTCTGATCACAGGGCGAATGCCTTAACCATTAGGCCACGAGCTGTGTAAGAGAGAAAAGTGCAGTTTGTAATTCATTTCTGATTTAGGAATTTTAGTGCGTAGTGCGCTCACACTGAAAACCAAGCTAAAACTCAAGCACTGAAAGAACCCGGATGCTGCACTGAAATCGGCCAGAAAACGCAGTGCAGAATGATGGACACTATGTGCACTAAACGGGCGCCATTTTGACCACGTAGCGGAGGGGGCGGGACTTTCAACGTGTTTTCAAGTTGGATAATGGCAGTAAACAGTGAAATATAAGCACAAGCGGAGGCAGCTGGTTCGTATAAATGTAAGTAACATTACTAAAGCTATTTTACTGATGTTCACTGTGGCAAAACCGGGCTGGAGATTTGCGAGCAAATGTTAGTCCATTACTTCTGCTAAGTATAAATGTTAGTGTTCCGTTTAGGACAGCACTGACACACAGCAGTGCGCACTACAGAAGGCAGTGGACACACCCTAATAGTCTAGGGTAATAAACTATTTCTCATCCTGATAGTGAAGACAATGGATGGTGCAGAAGCTTTCGAGAGATGAAGGAAGGAAAAAAGGGTGTGGGATGACTATGTGGGGTCACCCACAATGTTGCTGGGTTTGGGGATGCAGCTGACTGTGTAAATGTATGCAACAGAGAGGAAAGGAAAAACACAGATGATCTGTTAAGCCGTGCTTGTTATCCGCTATAGGGTCTTGTGATCTGGTGAGGTACAATTTTCATACTATGCTGACATCAATCAAAATTTATTAGCCCAGTATGCAAATAAATACAAGGAATTTGATTCCGGTTGATGATTTCTCTCAGGTGCATCAGTTTAAAGATAACAATATATAAAGACACAATGAACAATTTACTAAACAATATAATACATGATAATGTAAAAAGAAGATGCAGCTTCCAAGATGCAGATTTTATGATGGACTTAATTTTTTTCTTCTGCTAATGTTCCATTTGTCAGAAGATGATGACAAAGGTCCCAGAACAAGTGAGTGGTTTAGAGGCTCTTCTAAATCATCCATAATTTCATGATATGTCCTAGGAGAAGAAATATGCAGATTTTTCAAATTCAAGGTAACATTTCTTGGAAAAATCATAGTGTCCAGACTAAAATGTTTAGACTATGATAAAATGATAGGTAATTTGAACTGGTGGATAATTTGATCGTCAAGGCATTCCAACCGCTTTTGATTGCTAGCAGAAGTGGACAGTAACAAAATACATTTACTTGAGTACTATACATGAGTACAGTTTTTGATTACCTGTACTTCACCTGAGTAGTCTTTTTTTCACTTCTCTACATTTCAAAGACAAAACCGTACTTTTCACAGAAATGACCTTGCAGCCTGCCGATCCTTAGGCACCGGAGGAGGTGTGTCAGGCAGCAATGCCATTGCAGTGAAGACCTGCCTGTCAATTTATGATTAATTAGTTGTTGTAGGTGTGGGGCAATAAATCAACAATCAAGTGAAATATGCACTTTTAATACTTAAGTAATTTTGGAAGCATTTACTTCAGTACTTTTACTTAAGTGAAATTTGACTGAATGACTTTCACTGACTAGCGGTATCTGTACTTTCACTTAAGTAATGAAGTTAGGTACTTTGGCCGCCTCTGATTGATAGCAAACATTTTCTCAGTTGCGCTTATTATGTAGCATAAATGATGCAGTGTAGGCTAGCTTTCTGTCCAGAGCTTTCGGTGACTAAAAACCTTGTTCACTCTTCTATTTACTGATGAGAGCTAACTGAAAATTGCTTTCATTTGACAATGTAAGTAAATGACAGTTTTTAAAAATATGTTGTTTAGTTCACTCCCAGGACTTCTTGTTTCTGTCCAACAGCAACCTTTTGGGTGTATCCAGATGTTACCTGAAAGGCAATGCAAGTAGTAAAATGGGGCAGATTGGTTCTCCAAGGGAGCTGGGTTCAGCAGTGTATAGCATTTCACCTCCTGCTAATCTGAGACAAAAATAGTTATTTGTCATTAGTCATGGTTTTCATATATCTTGCACAGTGTCAATTAAGTAAATATATTAAAAATAAGTGTAATTAATGCACTAATATAAAATAAAAGTTAATCATATCTTTTTGCTCTTGCAAACTGTTGGAGATAATATTGGAGAAAATCTGAAAATGACAATATTTTTTATCTGCAACCCTAAAAATAAACCAGGTTGCTCATTTTCCCATGTAATTGTTAAAAATGTGGTCTCATCTGACAGTGTTCATAATGCACATGTTTATGGATGTGTTGAGGTGGTTGGAAATGCGTGAGTGAAATAATGGAGTAAAAAAGAAACACGAGCAGATAAATGCTGGCACTCACGGCTGGAAATTGCTTTTGGCCTTAGCGCCGTGTGGATTTTTAATTAAATGTCCTCATCATTCAGCCTAATTACCTTTAGGATAATCAGGCTTTTTAAAATATCATTTAAAGGTTAGACCCATCCAGCCCTGGAATGTAAACTCAGCTGCCCTGCCATGCAAAACCCTGGATTCACACGTGCACACACCTCACACTTAGAATATTTAATATTTCTCTTTAAACTGGGCCTCTGTGCTGATATGCCAGCACAAGGATGATGAGCTAAATGAAAATCAAGAAACAATGGAGTTAAAAGTGAGTTATTTATCTCCTCCTTTCAGACAAGAGGTGATGGGTAGGGGATGGCCACTAGAGGCCTAGACAGTCATTAGCCTACTGTCTACAACTAAAAATATAACCTACCATTTCAATTAGTCCACCAAGCTCACCAAAGTTCACCTAGTCCACCTGTGCCCCAAGTTCACATGTAAAACCTCATTTCCCCTAACAAAATGAAATTACAATGGAATGTGAAGCAGGATGGAAGATGAAGGCTGCACAGTGACAGAGAGCAGGATCCAAGCAGGTTAAGTACCAAAATTAATAGGGGCAGGATTTCCTTCCATTTTCAACCTACTGTGGCAGACCAAATAACATAGTGATGTTACTGAAATGAAGTAAGGTGATAGCGATTGACCTGTGATTATGCCTCTATCCTGTGTGATTGGGGCATTGTGGGAGGGTTGATGTTGCAATGAGAAAAACACCAGCTCTATTAATATCACAGTCTGGGACATTTCTCCCCCTTTGATTATCTTTTCATTTGTAGAAATAACATGTATAGTAAGATGGGGCTAAAATGTTAGGCTGGTAAATGAGTAGAAGTATTTGTAAGTGCTGTAGTGTTTCATTGCTGTCTAGAATTGCTTGCTAACATTTAGAGCAAGCCTATTCAACTAGTGGCCCGCGGGCCGGATCCGGCCCTTTTGAATTTTTTTATGGCCCGCTAGACTGTCAGGAAATCAGTGAGTGATTCGTGTGGTATACTAAAGCAATGCGATTTGGATGATGATTGGCTGGTAGTCCCCCCGATACTTTCGCCAAGATTGGCCAATCCGAGCTCAGAAGTTGCCATTTTATTAGCCAATCGCAGCCGAAAGAGGCGGAATTTGTCAGAAAATGGGTGTGTTGCCTAATGAGCATAGCTGGCGGTAACGAAAGAGAATCCGGCCACACACACTCAGCAAGGGGAAAATCACTCACAGCGAGGGGGAAATCACGCTCAGCAAGGGACAATCTTTGGAGTTTTAGCTTGTGATGTATCTTCTGTACCGACTTTAACGGTCAGAGTTCTCGCTTAGAACCGGACGGGGTTAAAACATAGGCATCCCCTCTTAAAGGAACCGGTACGAAATCACGTTATATGGGTTTTATCATAACATTACCTACATTTGTTTGTCTAAACTCATGCATTGTCATGCATTGTTTGAACTCAGTGAACAGTCACCCTCAGAGGCTGGAAAGAAGGGGTGGAAAGCCCCCAAAGGTCCCTTAAGATGAAGATGGTACAATGCCTTCCTATGTAAGGTGGCCTTAAAGGCCAGATTGGACATGCAGGTGTCTCAAAAGGCCAGACTGAAGCACTCATTGCACCCAAAAGTGATATTGAGCTCATTTTTTTTTAAAATAGAGGCATATCCGTATGATACATGTTAGTGGCCAGATGCGGTCACATAAGACTGAATATTAATTAGAGATAACTAATCTTGTAATTATTGGTAGAAACAAAGAAAAGTGGAGTTAAGTAAATGCGGTGATTAAACTTTTGGTGGAAAATCAATCAGTGGGTTGTGTTAAATCAATCAGTGAGTGTTGAACTTTGAGGCCTAGAAGAAATCCAAAGCCTAGTTGGAGAGCGAGATCGGAGGTAGCTACTGTGGACCGCGGCTGTAAACATTGAATAAAACAGTGATGCCGCATCTTTCTGACAGCAGATAAAAGCAGCAGCGCTATCATTTCATAATACGCATTATGTGCAGCCAAAGAGGACAACAAACAGCCCATGATAGCAAGCAATTTGAGTTGATTAAGCCCCACTGACCAATGTGGAGAATATTCTATCCTCAGCCTACTCCCAGGGTTGTATTTCATGTCCCACTGCAGAGGGCTATTACCTTGACACATGTTGTTGATATGCCTAACTACAATGTGCAACATATTCTTGAGAGGCACTTTGAGTGTCTGTGTGAACAAGCCTATTGCATTCTTTTTTTTGCTGTTAATCTGGCTGTATGGACTCTGATACTGATTGTCACTTTTGCTCCTTAAAAAAGGAGAAAGAATTTCATTCATAGGCTGGAAAAAATAACATAGTACTGGGTGTAAAGCCCCTATAACAGTTTTCTAATACACATTTCTATCCCTGTTTCTCTCCCAGGGAGGTCTAAAGTGGAGGTCACATATGACAGGATGTACACTGTGACCAGCTTATTAAGGTTCACTGTTACAAAGGAAGATGATGGAGTTCCTGTGGTTTGCATCGTGGACCATCCAGCTGTCAAGGATTTCCAGGCCCAGAAATACTTGGAAGTACAGTGTAAGTAGAGATCAGAAATTAATTTTAATATTGAAATTAGTTTTTTTCAAGAGATAACAAACAGTTATACATTTATGTTTAACAAGTTTTATATAGTTTTATATTTATATTTAACAAGTCCTAATATTCTTATATACTCATTTATTATTAATGTACTAAATGATAATAAAAAGTATGTAGTTGAACAGATATTTAATAACTTTTATGAATTGAATGTTAGTTATGTAATTGTGAGAGTGAGAAACTGAGGTGTGGGTCCATATACAAACCCATGGACTTTAAAAGGTCAAAAGGGTTTCTAAGATATTTGTGGCAGTGGTGTATGGCTATGTGATTCTTTATTTGCTTTGGGTTTGGTAATTATCCTGCACAGTTTTATTGCAGCTTGAGTGTATCCACCAAATATATGAAATTAATTAAAAACTGGTCAGTGCAAGGGACTATTTGCAAAACAGTGTGAAGGATGGTCCCACAAAGGGTAGGGTGAGCACAAGCTAACATAAGGTAAAATCCACCATGAATATAGTTAAAGTAGCTCTTTTTTATAGTACTTCCGGTTTGTATTCAAATAAAAAAAATTACTAATAAATAAATGAATGAAAATTTTTACAAACATGCATTTCTGCAAACTAATGGAATATTTTGGAAAAGGGCTTTGGATAAACTAGATATCATTAAACATATGTTTACTGTACTGGTTGTTGGAAAGCTGAGCTAATTATAAGATATATTTGTGAAACTTGCTTCTATGCTGTTGGCTTGAAGTGTTTCATTGAACTGATTCTGAAAGATTAAGCAGGCTTCCATGCCTCAGTAACTCAGCACCGTCACTGTATATTATGTTGCCTGCTCTTCCAGCTTCTAGTGGTCAGAGGGCCTTGGACGGTGGGCCTTGAACAGTTGGCCTTGAACAGTGACCCTGTTCTTCCATGCTGCTGAAAGTTTTAAAGTTTTTTTATCCCTTCATTTTGTTTATGCCTTCATTGCGTGCCAAGCCAAACCAATCCCTGACTGCTACATTTACCCATGGAGCATTGACTGAAAAAACATGTTTCCACCTGACCTTTCCCTACCACAGACAGCCCAGATCAGCTCATCATGAGGCCTCCTGCCCTTTAGATTTGACTGGGTTTAAAGCACAAAAAAATATTTCAACTTATTCCATCCATGGCGTTTAAGCAGCTGGAGTTTGGAGAGACCATCTCTCTGTTTCTTTCTCTCTCTGTCTCTCTCACTTTCTGTCTCTGTCTCTCTTTCCCTCCCTTGAAACTCACCCGTTGGTGCAGCTGGCGAAACAATCAATGGGAAAAATCATGGAGCGAGGGCCAACATTAATGGAGTTCAATTAGAGAATAGAAAAACAGTGGTGTGGATATTAAATAAGCCCACAAATATTGATGGGCATGCCATGCAAACAGTTTGGCTGTGCTGCTCAGAGGCACCTTTCTCTACCTTATGGTCACGGATTCTGCAGCTCAAGGGAAATTGTACTTGGAGTCACTGGTGCTGGAGGGAACCACTGCAAATGGTTCGGTTATTAAAATGAGAGCAACCCTTTAGTTCGGTTCCCTCCAGCCACAGTGCAGTGAGCCCAGCCAGCTAACGGCAGAAAGTCTTGGTACCTGAGCGCCCAGGAGAGGAAGCTTCAGAGAGGAAGTGGTGCAGGGGTGCCTTCAAAGCAGGAAGCATTCGTTCAGACCCATTCATTCTTGAAGATAAGAGGAGGGAGGAATGGGCAGCATCTCTGTGTTGCCTGAGACAAACAGGTGGATCTTTCCTCTGTAACCGCCGCTTCACAGTAGACGGCTCTCCACGGCCCCGGCTGTCCATCACAGAGAGAGGAACATCAACACTGACAGCGTGTAATATGGACAGCCAACAACAGATCACTTTTTTGTTGACCAGGAAGGTCAAACAGGGAAGTGTCAGGTGGGCAGAAGACTTGACATATTTAGTGATGGGTAAGAGCGCCGTTTACACGTCACACTCAAAATAACAATACTTATAATAATAAATCTGCTCACAGTGTTCGGGCCCCTTTCAGTTTATGCTTACTTTTAAATCACTAGGACAGTGAGAAGTAAACACATACTTGGCCACATTAATAGCCTTGGTCAAGCATGATAATGCTAAAGAATACTAGTTCCAACCAGTGTTGATGACTGAGTTTTGAAGTAGCTGTAGCATTTACTTTGGGTTGTGGATTCAGTGGACATGCTTGCTCTGTACCTACCTTGCCATTTGAAGGTACTTTGGCCACATACAGTCATTAAGTGCATTTATTTTTCAGTAATAGGAAAAATCAGAAAGCATACTTTTAGAAGATAATCCCACAAAAGCTTCTACCACTGTCAAAACATATGAATATTTCCACTTTTCACTTTTGTGCCCCCTACTGACACTTGTACTCCTCCATTCTTAACACCAACCAGTTACAGGTGTGTCTTCAAAACAAAAACTGTCATTAAAATTCTCCCTAACATTATGCAACTACACACACACGCCTTAACTGCCTTGCACATTTACATCTAAAATAGCTAAAAGCTATATTTCTGAAGAGGTAAGATATTTAACTTGCATAAGAAAGTCAAAGTAAAACAAGTGGAAGAAACAAAATAGTTTCCAGAACTGAATCATCAGAAAATTATTAAAAGATTGGAAAAAATGGGGCTCCTAACAGCTATGAAAGACTTGGTAGACTACCCAAACGGTCACCAACAGATAAATAGTACCTAAAGCTTTCATCTTTGAGAGATGGAAAGAGAACAGTAGTGATGGAGCATAAAGGTCAGCACTGAGCATGGCAGCGTTAGTAACAGATTTGTGGCATAATAGTGAGTTCTGCTGGTATGGGTGTATCAGGCATAGCATCACTGCTGGAATTTCAAACTCGGTGAACTTTTGAATCATATTGATACAGCATGTATGTATACACTTAAGAGACATCTGTTCTTTTTCCAATCCTCTTGCCTTCATCAGTGATCACAAAACCACAGCTGGCCAAATATTTTAGGTGGACTGTTCTCAACCCAGAAGTGGCTCTGAGATGTCTTAATAAACTGACAACTAAGTGTGAATTCTGTATAATTTGAAAAAGTTTCTCAGCCTGTGAATTTGTCGCTACAGGAGTGCACCACTGAGCACATATGAAATGCCACATAATTGATGTCATTATGGTTTCACAATGTCTGAGCTATCCCCCCACCCCCAGCCTCTGTGCATGCAGCTGAGCAAACACAGCACCATGGCACAGGCATCTGTAGCATGGCGTTTCAAGCTCCATTATGGAGAGAATATTAGATTCTGAGCCATTGGAGAAACCTCAGTGCTAAACACTGGCACAGCTTCCGAATGCAGCACAGATCAGCCATTACAATCAGACTGAATACCTTCAATGCATCGGGGTGCAGAGCTCACCTATACAAGGTTGGAACAACAGTAAAATCTGATCTGGTTACATACAGAACTAATCACATTGTGGATAAATATCAAAAGATTAATGATGGTAAAGCCAGTGGTAGTTTTTATTTTTCCTCCTGTGAAGATGATACAGTAGCTCTGGTACAAATATGCTTCTTCATTTTATTATTCTAGACCCCAGAACACAGCTGGTTAGCATTTCCTCTGTGCCAGGCTAACCGCTGTTCCCTGAGTCTTTGGCTGCTTAATGAAAGGCCAGGAACACTTTCTTGTCTCTCACTCTTTTTCCTTATGTTCTTTCTCCCTCTGCTCTCATTAGCACTCTGTGTAACACAGAGGTTGCTTTTTTCCCTTTCACCACCCCATGTCCTCCCTGTAAGCATTACCTGCTAAATAGATCAGAGGGGGGCTCATTAGTGTTTGCCAACCATAAAGCACATTTACAGGCAGTGGCCCCACACTTGTCTGCTCTGCCAAAGGCCATGAATGCATTTATTAGCATCTTATGTAATCCTTATACCTTATACTATTACCAGTTTGGGTTTGTTTTTTTCTGCCCATAACA
>JBBJLR010000024.1:4976353-4988352 GCA_037577145.1 Brachypetersius gabonensis
GAAAGTCCCAGTCCGCCGCTGCTCGCGTTACTTCGGTGAAAACACCGACTTTCAAAATAAAAGGATTTTAAAAACCTACTTCACTCTATACCACACAAACAGCATGGAGACCTGCACAACCTGCGGTGTTAAGACACAATAAAAGTATGAGCGTTCTGCACAACCATCTGAAATGGTATCTGCTAGCTAATTTGGCTAAAGCTAGCATTGCAGGGAGTCGTGCAGTCCAGAGTGTTCCTCCGTTGCGTGTCTGATGTCATTATCAAACGGCTAGTCGACTCGACTTTGTTGACGGATGACTCATTATATATTTTCATATATATAGATAGATAGATAGATAGATAGATAGAAAAACGCGAATTAAAGATCAATTAAAAGGTCCACATGTCAGAGATAAGTTTATGTGGATTTTGTAGTGTTTTTCATGCTGATTTCAAATGTGTGTAGTTTTTCCCACATGTACAGTTTTTGTGATGAAGCTAGTTATATGTTGCACGATAGCTGGTATAATTAGTGTTTTTTCATTCAATATCATTTCAGTACTTTGAGTACATGCAGTAGTTCTACAAAATATATTTTATACAGACGGTGTAAAATAGAAATTGTTCACACAATAAAAGCCAAAGACGATTTAATTTTTTTTCTTTCTTTGAAGGCAGACATCATACACTCTATTCATCAAGACAGGACTTTACCCATTTACCAGGATTACAAAGTTTCATTCAATATATAATCCCTGTTCATTCTATGTAAATCAGGTTTTATTCCAAATAAATCGTGTTTCATTCCATATATATCGGGTTTCATTCATAGTTGGTACATGGTACTATATTGAATTAAGTATTGACTGGTCGTACAAGAAAGTCACTCACCTTTCATTTACCAAATTCAGTAAAATGAGTATTCATACATAAGATGCAACACTTTCTTTTTAAAAAATAGAAGAATAAAAAAAATAAAAACATATTAAAACAAACACTGAACCATCAAATCAAGTTTCAGTTTTAGCCTAGCTCAAAACAACTGCTGCATTCCACCACCATTATTGCAGTGCAGAGAAGCAGCAGAAGAAGAACCGTAGAGGAAAAAAACAGACCACAACAAAAGATCAGGCCTGCATAAGGCTATAAAAATAAAAACACTTCTAAGCATTAACACATACAGGATTTAATTCTCAAATTACAGCATTCACAAAATCTCATTCCGTAAGTCAACTTTATCCTTTACTGTCACAAACATGTCAATATATTTTCATACATCTCTGTGTAAAAAAACACACTGGATTGTAGAGGTGCTAACAAAAATATAATATAAACCTTTATTAGTCCCACAAGTGGGAAATTTGCTTTGTCACAGTGGACAGAAAGGGGACAGTACAAAGGTAGGAGCAGCAAAAATTAAGAAAAGAAAAATAAGCATTTTCTAAATCACTTATAATATTCACAGGCCTAAATCAGCTAATTCACACAAGCAAAAATTCACTCACTAGAAAAGTGTCAGTCAATAGTAAACACTCATTCACTGTAGCAATCTGTATATCTGTATATTTGTTCATTTACTTGCAATTCCTGATTATAGTTAGGGTTAGGGTTAGGTAAAAAAAATATACAAACTGTATATTTTCATACTACTGTACATCATCTGTAAATATTATTCAGTTTCTTCTTGTACATATCACCTTACGTATACTCATAACTTATAACTCATAACTTATAACATTTACCTTTATCCTGCACTTGCTGCTTATTGCACTTCTGGTTAGACCTAATCTGCATTTCGTTGCCCTGTACTTGTACATGTGTAATGACAATAAAGTTGCATCTAATCTAATCTCATCTAAATACTTGTCAGAAATCCAGACAACTTCCTTGAACATGCAGAAACAGGTGGCATGTATAGAGAACAGATAGCACTGTAAAAATTGAATCTCACAAGCCAGAAATCCCTGCCAAACTATATTGCTAACTTTAGTCCACTAGCAACCTGGTGGCTAATGCTAAGTAGCAACACTCATTCTTCTTCAGCTCCCTTTAGTACGTATTGATGTTTGGCAAAATAAACAGTTTTTTTTTTCACAAAGAGTTGAGTGTGCTTTGGTAAAACTTTGGGTGCAGCCAGCACATGAAACTGCTCTCAGTACCATGCTCACTCTCATGTCACCCGTATCATAACAGTTTTTCACACATTAAGCACGTTCACTTCACTTGAAATAAGCTGAAAAAAAAGTTCTAAAGTGCATATATTTATGTATATTAATGTATTCTTTGTTCATTTCTTACAAGGAAAATATGAATTTGCCATGATAATTTATTAAATTTATTTTTCTAATGTCTAATATTTAAAGGTCACCTTTCACGCAAAACTCACTTTAGCTATATTAGGTCTATGTGCTATACAAAACATGTTCATGGAGTTATTTCCCTCTCACCAGGTTCATTCTTGACCGTTGCGGTCCCTTTCAAAACGTCCAGTTGAACGGATGGCCTTGTGTGATGTCAAACTAGGTAAATTTGCATAGAATTCGCATAGAGACTCCACCAACTAGCCTCTTGCTTGTCACCCCTTTCAGTGGCCATCTTGGGTCTTTGAAGCCCAAAAATAATTTTTGTTTGTGGTTGGACTCATTTCAAAGACTCTGAAGTTTCATGTACCAGAGAAAAACGTATGTTCAAACAGCAACACAGGATGAAATACTGGATTGTATATATGCTTGTGTTTGATGTTTGCTGAATTCAGCCGTGCCTGACCACTGCAGTGGCAAAAACTCGCTCCACCAAGCCGGCCAATACTCACTCAAAACGCAATAAAACAACCTCCACTATTCGTTAAGGCAAAGAAATTGAAAATACATCGATCACGGCATAAAATGTGATTGTTCCTGTGAACGTAAAATGTATGGTGCGCTCCATTGCAACAGATTAGTTGAAGAGCCACCATTTTGTCTGCTAGTTTTACGAGCACAGATAAGCCGAGCACTGTGTCTACATGCAGAGGCAAGTCATGTGCTGTTGACTGCAAAGAACACATCCCTACATTTTCTCGCAGACAAAGAAAATCGAAGAACACATCAGCGATCGGTTTCGTTCCACCTTAAAAAGTTCCACCTTAACTATTTAATGGTGGAACAGAAAATTAGAATAAGGAGCTGTGTAGCTATCTTCAGCGTCATGGAGGATCTGTATCTACTGTCAGAGACAAGGCAGCAGATGAGGTAGATGTAAGTACTTTCAAATAATGATTTTTGTGTTTCTGTCACAGTTAAGTATGAACCAACTTGTTTGTTTCACTTTGTGTTGCACGTGTCAAATGAGCAGCATAAGGTGTGGGGGGAGCATGGGATGGGGGCGTTGTCAGCAACAGCTTATTTGCATGAAAGGGACAGAGCCCTGAAACGGTGTGATTTGAAATTGACCAAATCTATGAAAAATAAAACTGGTGATATCTCTTTATGTGAGAGTGATTTGGTGCAAAGAACTTCATGAACATGTTTTGTATAAACATATAGACCTATTATAACTTGTTTTTTTAAATGAGTTTTGCATAATATGTCCCCTTCTAGATACAATACAGTTGGTTACACATGCATCTTGCATCTCTCGAACAGGTATATTCGTGCTTTGCCGGCTTGATGCCCCGAGATATGTTGGCCCGTGTTCATCGTTTGATCTGAAAGAAACATCCCATGTTTTCATCAGTTTGTGAACTTCTGCTGTGAACCATGACTTCTGATTTGTGCGAGTCATTTGATTTGATGATGGTAACATCTACAGTGCATTTGTTGATGTATCCTGATACTGTCTCTGTGTACTAATTGATATTTGTGTGCTGGCCAGCAGTCGCTGCTTCTTTGAAAATGCTCCAATCTGTGCACTCAAACAATCCTACAGGGCTTCAGTAGCTCCCTCTGGCCACAGTGAAATGGTCTGAGTCCACAAGATGCCGATGGGGTAGGCCTCATGCACATTTGCACATGCAGTTTTTTCCTCTTGTAGCCAAGTTCACCTGCTGGAATGAGTTTGGGGGAAACTGACTTTAGATTTACATGATTAAAGTATTCAGAAATAATTAAGAAGGAGCCCAGGTGTGCCTTTTCCAACTTACTTATGGCGTTGTACAGTTCAGCAAGCGCATGGGTAGCATTAGCTCTATGCAGGCGGTACATGGCAACCACCAGCTTGCAGCAGCACTCCTTTGGCAGGTAGAAAGGCCAACATCTGACTGATCAGTGATAACCAGTGCTTTACAACAGAAGGAGCTTTTGCACGCAAGTCTTTGTTTATATACAGGCAGTTCCCCATTGGACAAAGAAGCGTTCCTGTTCGGATGGAAGATGGCCAGTCTTTCTAGCTGCATCGCCAAGTTGATATTTTCATGAAGCCATGTCTCAGTGGAAAAAAATATACAAGTCTTTAAATTCCCACTGGTTAGCTCGCTGCAGCTTTATGTAAACCAACTTCTTGTCCAGCAGTCAGAAGCAGAACAGATGGTATCACTGGTCTGGTGCCTCGAGTTAACTCTGCCATGCTTTCCTCATTTCTTCTTCCGATTCGCTTCTCCTCCCGTAGAAGTAAACAAAGGTTGCAGATGTAATCTAATTGGATAATTGTTTTCTCAAACCCTGTCGTCATCATCAAATCAAACACAAAATAAATTTCTGGCTATGTTTAGGTGTTTATAAGGTATATCAAATTCCTGTTGATGTGTTGACATGTGGTGGCCCAGGGAAAGAGACCCCGACAGCTGATTTATTTTGGTTAATGCTCTTAATCCACTTTACACTTCTTTGGGACCTCTTGGAGCAACAACACATGGAGAAGGAACACCAACACGGCAAGTATACCAACTTTACCATATATTTACCAACACATTTATTGAACGTTTAGAGGAGCTCCACAACACCAAATGTCTTCCCACCCTGGACTGGATTCTCCCCCCACGCAACCCACCCGTTATAACGCAGCAAGTAATGCACTGCACAAATGTCTTGGACTTTACACACAGCAGACAGGAAAGAAAAAGGCACCTAAGGTGTTCAACACTACACGCCGGACAAAAACCCCCTGCAACCACCCCACGCTATGGGATGAGGAAAATGAGGGGAAGGACAGAAAGACACGCAATAGCACTGAGGGGAACATAAACATTCAAAATGTGCACCTAAGGTAAAGAACCCAGTAAAGACAAAACAAACAAAAAGAAATCAAACTTAAGAGTTCCGGGCCTCTGCACTCTCACCCAGAGGCCCAATTTAAACAAAATTAATAAACAAACGAAAAGAAAATAATCATACAACCCCTTGGGCAGCACCTGCGTCCTCGTTCGTCCAACCTTCATCCTGGGGCTTCCTCCGCTCACTTTTTCAGCCCGACCGGCCCTGCAGCTCCATAGCAACACCTCACTCCCCCTGACACGGCACCCTTCCTTCCACAGCATTCTTCCTTCCACGTGGCCTCTGTCCTGCCGCTGCCGCTCCTGGTCAACTCCGGTTCAGCATTGTAGCGCGCCGTAGTGCACTCTCATGAGGAAAAGTCAGAATCTCACTGCAGTAGCCAATAGTCCACCTTAAAATTCCAAACGTTTGGTCTTCAAACACGAGTTCTCCCTATGCTGGCCTCTCCCACACAGGCAGCGGCCATGTTTTTATGGCCCAAGTCCTGCCCCCCACTGGCCTGCCAATCGATCACAGGAAACAAAAACATATTAATAATAATATTAAAGAAAACACCCAATGAATGGCCCAGACACGACAGATACACTGTATAGCTGCCTACAGGTGTGTAAAAGTCAGATAACATTTGGTTCTAAGAGAAATTAAGCACTCATTCTCTTCAAACACAC
Source organism: Brachypetersius gabonensis (assembly GCA_037577145.1). Lineage (NCBI taxonomy): Eukaryota > Metazoa > Chordata > Actinopteri > Characiformes > Alestidae > Brachypetersius > Brachypetersius gabonensis. Next base: position 4,982,192 of record JBBJLR010000024.1, read on the forward strand.
TTGCATGATTTCTGTTATTTACTGAATCTGACAATGTAGATCATTGTAGCCTTCCCCAATATGCTAAACTAGAAGTTGTGCACTTAAATTTCAATATGTATTCAAAAAACACTTATTTAAGTATGATCTCAGTAAAGAATGTGTACTTTTTTAGATAGAAAATCAACTAAATTTGACCAGCGGTGTATCATCTTTTGCATAGGAAATGTATATGCACCACTGCTACTTGTACCACAAGTCTAATTCTCTGGAGAACATGTACTATAAATGTTTGTCCACTAAATCATTATTACAAAAAGAGTGTCACCACATCATTATAACAAAAACATCTATACTGGCCAATAATACCACTGTAGACAGAAAAATCTACTGACCCTAATGACTAATTAAAAGTATGTCCCTAAATGTCAGATTTGTGTGTTTATGGAAATACTCAAAAACAATTTTGCTAAATATTCTGCTAAATATCTAGATATAATCTTTCTGTTACAATTCAATGTAATTTGCAACTTACCTCTAATAATGTATTTTAAAGTGCTAGTACCTCTACTACTATGCGGTTAGAAAAACTAATTTATGCCTTCGTTTGTTTGCGTTAGTATTTGTAGTGCTGAGGGAAAGATCAAATCACAACATAGTCTTCTGTAGACTTTTGCGGAACATTTGCAGATCTAAAATATGGAAGAGGTGTGACGGTTCGGACTTTTGGTTATGGTTGATTGTGTTTCCAGTGTTTATGTTTCTATCAGGTCATGTTTATGTTTTCTTATCATTCAGAGACTGGTTCCGCCATTAAAGGGCGATGAGGCCTAGAGGCCGAGTTTATGTTCTTGTATTCTTTTTTCTGGTTGATGTTATGCGTTCTGGTTTACCCCATGTTCATGTTGTTCTGGTGTTCTGTCATGTTCTTGTGTTCTGTTCCCCTGTGTGTCCACCAGATGTCTTCATTGTCCCTGTCCAGCCCCACTTCCTGTCCGTGTCCGTGCCCCTGTCCATGTCTCCTGTCACGTCCATGTTCATGTCATCTGTCACGTCCATGTTCATGTCATTTGTCACGTCCACATCTCCTGTCCAGTACATATGTCAAGTCCTGTCCATGTGTCATGTCCAGTCCAAGTGTCCAGTTCCCTGAGGTCCTGTCTCCCAGTTTCCTCATGTTTCCTTCCGGTTTCCTCCTGGTCCCTCCTGATGTCCCCTTGTTCCCTCTGTGTTCCTCCGTGTCCCTCCTTGGTCCCTCTGTTTCTCTCCTGTTCCCTTGGTCCCTCATTGGTCCCTTCTGTTCCCTTGGTCCCTCCTTGGTCCCTCCTGTTCCCTTTGTTCCCTCCTGAATTTTCTCCTGCCTCTCGGTCCCCTCCTGGATTCCCTCCTGACTTTCCTCCTGAATTCCATCCTGTCTCTGGTTCCCCTCTGGTTCCCTTCAGTCCCTGATCCTGTCTCTGGTTTCCCTCTGGTTCCCTTCAGTCCCTGATTCCTGTCTCTGGTTTCCCTCCTGCTCTGGTTTTCCTCCTGTTCTGTTTCCTCATGATCTTGTCTGGTCATGTTTCCCTGTTTTCATGTTTAGTCCTGTTTGTATCCTGTTGTTCCCCTGTAGACCCACTAGGGGTCCCCTGTGTCCCGTCTGTGTGTTTTGTCACGTGTTCCTGTCGTGTCGTCTGGTTTCCCCTTGTTCACCTGTTCCTGGTTTCTGTTGATTTATTCCCTGCGTGTTCATTGGTCCCTGTCCCGGGTTTGTCCTGTATTTAGTTCCTGCGCCGTGTCTGTCCAGACACGGCGACATTGACTTTCACACCCCCTGTATGCTCCTGACCTGTTTTCCTGTCCTGTTCCCCGATTGTCTGGTAAAGTGTCTTTCTGTTCTCCCTGTTCTAGGCCCTCGCGCCTTTGTTTTTTTTTCCCTTTTATAAATAAACCCCGTTTTCCCCTGACCATGACCCTGTATTCTGGTTCCTTATGTTTCCCCGCTACGATCACGGAGCCTACCGTGACAAGAGGTCTATGAGCAAACATTGTTATAAATCATCAAACAATCTATTTTAAGACATCTTATCATCACAGGCTTTCATGTAATCTGTAGAATTCATTCTGAGGCACTGGAAAACACAAACATGAACTCAGGCTTGCAGAGAGTCTTGCAGAGATTCCTTCTTTTATATTTTCTTGTTGCTCCAATAAGTGAGGCTGGTTAAAAAAAAACTTGTCTGAGGTGCGTGTTGAAAGACAGATAGTGGCTGCCATTTTCTGAGCATTTGCAGCATGTCATATGCAGCGATGGAGGCAGCCCTGCTACACTCTTTCTTTTTTTCCCTGTGTTCCTCACCAGCTCTGCCGGTGTTCCCTCCTCCTGGATGTTTTATCATTAGCGAAGGGAAGTGTTCCTGGGCTCCTGCCGAGCTCTTTTTGATGGAGAGTGGACAACAAAGCAGAGAGGGGAGACAGCCAGCCAATTTCCCTCACCACAGATGTTAACACAGTAGTATCTGTCTGGATATGCTGGGCAAACAGTGCCACTGCCCGCGTCACTCTCACGCCTGTTATCTCAGTGGCAAACAATGCTCTCTTCCCAAAACTGATCCATAGATTCCCCTCACCCACTCACTTCCCTCCCACCCTCCCATTCCATTTTGTTCATTTCAATGTTCCACCTGTTTGTCTTTGGGTGAAAAATTTACACTGTTTGCACTGCATGTGGCTCAAGTTCATCATGGCTCCAGACATCAGAGCAGCTTGTTAAAGCTACACTTTAAAGTCAACATCAATAGTTGTTGATGTTGACCCCCACTCACACATGCTGTATGCAAAACAACAGTGTAATAGTAGGGTGAGTGCTATTCTAAAAAAGCTAAAATGCTGTCAGTGATCCCATCATTTGGTGTTATGGGCCTCAGTTCTTCCTTTCTTCACCCATATTTGTTTTTTGTTGTTTTGTTTTTATAGTTTTGTTGAAAACATGTGCCATCTTCCTTTCATGTCACTTTGTTTTACTTTTACTCATTCTCACAATCTCAACATTTAGTTACACACTCAGTATAATATACTTCTTTACAACATCATCAGATATTCATTCATTATAACATGAACTTCTTTATAACAAACAGATACACAACCCTTACATTGCTCATTGAGAGACAGGATAAGTTACCTTGGAACTCTGTAAAGAGATTAATTGTGCCATGATCAATTATTATATTTATCATATGATGTATGTACACTGTGTCTTATACACATTTACACAACAAAAATGATTTTTTGAGAAAATAAATTGTAGTGAATCTTGTTAGTGTATCTGTTTCTGAGTATACCAATATTGTACTAAAATTATTTAGATCATTTTTAGGCATTTTAATAAATTTTATTTAATAAGGTCATTTACTTTAGGCTCGATGATAAACCGAAAATAATTTCCCTTCATACAATGGTATTTTTGATGATTAAAATAATAACAATAGTAAAAATAATTTTAAAAAATCGATTCATAACTGATGCACAACCGGTGATACATTTAGCACAAGTGGATAAGGTAACATTAAGGCAACAAGCAACAAGTACAAAAGAAACCTTGCCCTGCATGTCATAATTGTGTTGATTTTGCTTTTGTTTTTGGTCCGTATTGTTACTTTCCCGTATGTCATGTTTGTTGTGTTATGTTTTCTCATCCAGATGCCCTCACCACTACCCCTATACCCACAACAGCCACTACCACTATGTACACCACCACCTCCCTCCCAGACATCACCCAAGGTACAGTATGACCTTCGCCTGTCCGCCTGCCAATGTATATTTGGGTTTGTGTGGGTGTGGGTGTGTGCATGTGTGCTTGCATATGCGCGTGTGGAAGAGACAGAGATAGAGAGATGGCTGCCAGTAGTTAGTTGGTCCTGACAAAATTCTCTTGCAGATAATGAGTGACTACTGCTACCATACGTGGCCGGCCAGGGCCGGCCTCTCACAGGGCTCTCCAGCACCACGTGTCACAGCCAACAGCCAGCATATTTAACTCTCATTTTTAGTTCTGTGCGCTGCTTTAGCAAGCTAATCTTATCAGGATCTTGACCTGTATTCTGACCTGTCTGCTGCCAGGATTACAGAACCCATCTTTGTGTTTCCTAAGGGGTGACAAAGACAGCCCGGACTGGCAAAGTTTAAACACGTTCTCATTTTCAGCTTCTTTTGCAGATGGGTTTTTTGCTGTCCTTTGTGGGTTTATTACATCCAACTACAGTGCTCATTTTATGCATAAGCACTGTGTTGTTCATATTTAGTCACTGGCTTTCATGCAAGGGATTTAGTGATGGTAGAGTGGTCCAGATCAGTGTCATTGAAACATAGCTTACTGGTTACATCCAATTATAGAGCTGCATTTATTTACAAGCAACATGTCCATCTTTACCCAAGCATGTTTTTTTGCACAGCATACTAAAGTTTATGGTTATTGTTGACACGTTTTTAACATTCACTTCAATTAAACATACAGAATAATGGTAAAATACAGTAATACTGTTAAATACAGTATACAATGCCCATGAAATACATGTAGACAAATAGAGCCTGGCCACATACTGGAAATAGAAATTCAATACAAGATAATCCTAATTTTACCATTCACAGTTAACCACCGTCTTTCATCCCTGTTTGTTTGACGTCAATATAGATCAAGTTTCCATGTTCTGGAGTTATTGTCTACTACCTGCCTCTTAGCAGAGGAGCAACAGAGTCTGTAATATGAATGGTTGTGTGAATATACTCTGCCACTGCTCCCCAGCCCTCATTTTCAAAGATCACGGCAAGCTAATAACACTTTCCATAATAGAAAGCAAATTTAATGTTGCTGCTGGCTTCAAACTCTAAAATAGCCATTGATGTGATTTGCTGCCTCTAACAATTATGGTTTTGAACCAAGCAAGTCAAATCATTTTGCTCTCCATTTTCAGTGTTCCTCAAGGCAATTCTTCATATTGCAAAGAAACATCTCAGTATGACAGAGATGCAGCATGAACTTTTTGTGTACATTTGAACCAAAGCAGCAGAGCCTTCAGCTACAAGAGCAATCAAAGTAACAGACAGACTTGTGCGGGTGATTTGAGAGAATCTGTAAAGGCGGAAAAATGAATCAGGCTTGATTAGGCTGTGTGATTGCGTTTAATGAAAGCATGGTGACACATACTGATTAGACACACCCGTCTCCACAGCATTAGCAAAACCACTGTCAGCCACTGGCTAATTGTGTTGCCTGCTTTTTTTTTGTTCATACCAAAAATACACTTATGGATCATTGCCCACATCAGCAGCACCCAGTGGATTACATATTATTTAATAATAATTAAATATTTGTGTGGAATTACATGGGCCAAGCCATTACCTAGTATAGAGTTTCCCCAAATACTGGTGCAAATCCAAGAGCATCATTTTGTCCTTTTACCTTTAAGTGCATCCTATTATACCTGTGCATTCCACTGTGGAGTGCCAGCCGCTGCTCACCGCCAGCTGATTTCATTTATCCGGTCAGGGGATGCGTAGAGATCAGGACTGTCAAATGAATTTATCAGTCCACCGAGGTGAAAGCTACTTAAAAATGTAATACATTTTTGATAAACTGGCTATGAGAGAAATGTTACAGGCTATACTGCACTTACAGAAAATCTATTATAACACTAACGCAAGGCTAAAATGCTCTATAGCTTCTGGAGGTGACATTTGCATATTACTAAATTGCCATGTACACCAAAAATGGCTACATGTAAGGGCTTTGCCAGGTGCCATATGTAACCAGGAACAGTGTAATTCATTGTTGTATGAGTTGCCTATTTGCCACCGCTAAACAGAGCTCAGAAACAGATGTGTATTGATTTTTTTGAGTGCCTTTTTCCTTCGCCTAAAAGCTTTTGCAAATTTGATCAAAGATGAGACCTTTCTTCTACTATAGCTGTCTCTATTCACTGCATTATGTGCAATCTGCCCCACTCTTAATGTGCCTTACTCACCCCATCTCTCTGTCTCTCTAAGTCTCATTCTTCTGCTCCTCTCTTGTTCCTTCTTGTTCTTATGTGCTCCTTTCTGTTTCCTTGCTGTTCTCTCTCTCTCTCTCTGCCCGATCTCTCTCTCTCTCTCTCTCTCTCTCTCTCTCTCTCTCTCTCTCTCTCTCTCTCTCTCTCTCTCTCTCTCTC
>JBBJLR010000024.1:4993761-5020172 GCA_037577145.1 Brachypetersius gabonensis
CATAAAGGCGGAACCAGTCTAAACTAAACAAAGGAACATACATAACCAAACTCAAAACATTCTAGAAAGAAACAGAAACAGAAAAGAAACAAAAGGAAACAGAAAACCACAGCCACGTGTCCAATCAAAAATGGCAAAAACCAGCACGTGACTGGGAACCAGGGCCTAAACATGTCCAAACCGTCACACGTCTTACAATGCTGGATCTTACGTCTGAACTAGTGTGTTAACTAGGCTCTTAGGCATCAAGTGTGCATTTCTGCTGGACTTCACAAAAATAAGCAAACAGCTTTCAATGAGTGACTAGAGGAAAAAATCAGTTTATTGATTTTTTTTTTTTGAATAAAAAATGGGGCTTAATTTTTTTGGAAGTCAGCAAACTTACAAATTCAGCAGGGGATCTAACAATTATTTCCCCCACTGCACATTTTCAAACATAACTGTATATATGTATTGGTTCCGTCCAGGGAACACAAAGAACCTGCGGGAGTTTTAAAGGGAGCCAATCTGAAAACGTTATATATTTCTCCCTGCTGCTGATCGTCTGCTGCCCTGTGACGCATCTCTGGCAGACGCAGTCCAGTTGAGTGTACACTGTACAGTACGGATATGGGTTTAACTTTACACTTTTTAGGGGTAATGTATTAAGCTGAGTTTAAAATGAAATTAAAATGTTTTGGGAATACATTTGGGGCCATATTTAGGGTTTACGCAATAATTGTTTTTTACCCCATAACAAATTCACAGTTTTTCACTATTGACGGGTGCTCATTAAACGTGAATAGTAAAAAACAGTTTACTGCTGTGAGTTTACTATTTGTATTGTATTCATCTTCACTGTGACAAATACATACATTTCATGAGTTTATGAGTACCATCAAAACACAGCATTTATTTGGCCCCTCATTCTTAGCACAGCTGTATTACATCATGCGCACACAGCATTTGCTTTCTTCCCCTCAGTGACACATGCTTTGATACAGCATGAGAAGCCGTGACACATGTCAGACTGCTTTGATTGGCAGACAGGCCTAGTCCCTGCTTCCACAAGCATCCAAATATGTATGCTGCCTTTCATCTGATGCAGGGAATGCACCACCCTCATCTCCCTCCAGCAAAGTGTGCTATGGATACTAACTATCCACCACTTTTCTGACCAATAAGTGGATTATGAACAGATTCACTCTAATCTTACTGGAGTGGCAGCGGGGAATGTTCTTTTAGGCTTCAAGGCCAAAGTGTATCTGATGCTCTGAAAACGATTGACATGCCTAATGTTTTTCTACCCCATAACAAGCGCCATCTCTGCATTGCAGAGTACCTCTCCTGGTCTGTTTGAAGTGTGCTGTGCCCTAAGGTAATTCATGGGAATGAAGGCTCCTGCTCTCATAGATGCCTCCACATTTCAGAGTACATCATTAACACATTGCGAAGAGAGAAGCAGCACTCAGAGGCAGGCTAAAAGGGACAGTTCTAAACGTAGTGAATAAAAACTATGAAAAATAGGCTGTAAATCAACCAAATGTGTTAAAAGTCTGTAGCCACTGGAGATTCATAAAACAATACCACAATTAAGCCCTTTAAACTATAGCTTATTGGTCAGACTTACAGTTAAGGGTAAAATTACAGTTAAGGGTCAGTACACAGTCGGGCAGTAAAGCTAGAGCACTTGGTATGCTGGATGGAATGTCAGTAATTTGCAAGGGTACACAGAAAACACGGATCTGTTTATACTGGGTGTGAGACTAGTACTCAGGTGAACTTGAGCTAGAAATCAGGATCTTTCAGAAACAGGAATAGTTGCCTGGTTTGGTTTAGGCAGTCCCTTCAAATCCAGGGGTTTGGAAACTTTTCCACTTGTTTGTGTGCTTAATACCTACAATAATAAGAACTATGAAACTTTCATTACTGTCGCAACTTCATATCCATTTTATAGAGGAAGGGGGAAACTATTGTTTAATGCACATTGATATAATTAATGTAAGGTTTTGTTCATAATTTCATTTCAGACTTTATTCATAAAAGTTAGAATAAATTGATATATATCAGTATATATATAAAACATATGTAGTTCTAGGAAATTAATTGTTTCACATGTAGGCCCTTGTGTTAAGGTGTTATGCAAACATTTAGCTTGAGAATTCTTTGTTTTGTGGTTACAGAAATATCCAAAAAATGGGTGTAAATGTGTTATGTGGTTAAAAGGTCTGTTAATGAAGCCTTTATGTATTGACAGTTCCTATTAATGTTGCATTTACCCAGCAGCATGCAGTCCATACTGCACCATCATGCTAAAACGTGTCGATTTCAAAGGGTGTCGTTGTGCTGCCTGTGGTGGTGTGATTTAATTTGATGTATGATGAATTTTATCTGTATACCTTTTTTACCTGTTGGTTTGTTTTTTTTGTCTCCTTGGACTTATTGGAAGGTATTGTTTATGTGGAATTGTCTTGAAATGCTTGTTTATTGTATCCATTTTGATTATTTATTCATTTGTTTATTTTGCATGCCATACCTCCTTCTTCCTACGTCCTCCCACCACTGTTCCTCTGCACACCGCACTCAGACACTGCGCCCAGCACTGAACCCACTGCTCACGGTTGGTACCCTCTCCCTCCTTCTCTTCTACCAAAGCCCAGCATGCCTGGCTCTGCATGCCTGCTGATTTCAGAACTCTGCTTAGTGCAGGCAGGAGACACTGGGGAGAAAAACTAAATGCCATGAACTTGAGGCAGAAGCATAGTGTGAGTTTCAGCAAAAGTAGGATAGCAGAGAAAGTGGGATGAATAAGTTTTATACCGCATTGCTCTTTGACTGACATGAACCAGTCAAGTGTAATTGACTGTGCTTATTATTTGGCATTTGTGCTCATTGGCCCAGTATAATCAGTTTCAAAGTTGGAGCTCCTGGTGCATGAAAATGTGTCCCACTTTTGATTAATTAAATCTACATAATTTATATATAAACGATAATTGGCAAGATAGTCCAAAAAGTGCTAATATATTTTATTTTTGTGGAAATACACAATTGAATTAAGACAGTTCAGAACATTACTTTTCAGTGCCGACACCCGGTTGAAATGTTTAAATTCACAATAAATTCTGTCCATTTGTCTTTCCTGTGTTTGTCCCACCTCGGTTTATTTTGTCTGTGTTGTACATTTCCTCATCCACTGGTGATTACCACTAACCCCTCATTTTTGAGCAGAAGCTCAGTTTTGGACCTCTAATGGGTGCAGTCGCCCAGTAATTCCAGGCCAAATCACATATCCATCTTGCTGCATGAGGCGGTAAGTCCTTGTTGACAACGTGCCACATGACTCTTAATGCTGTTCTCTATTATACTCTCTTAATCTACCTGCAATCATATTTCTTGAATTTAGATGATGCCAAAATGGCTGCTTTTTGCCGAGAAAAATGAAGGAGGTCTTCATTTTGCTTGCTCAAACGCAGATAGTACCCCACCTCAGAATTCTGGCACCACTCACAATGACAAAATAAAGGATTTCATTTGCATCGCTAACAGGCTTTGTAATATTTTACAATACGTGCATAATCTTTTTGTTTAATCACAGCTCTATTTAACTTGTAGTGATAAATGCTTGTGTAAATGTGTAAAATTTAGTACAATAGAATTCAGTAATAGTCTGCAATCACTTCTTTCCACTTGATGACATGCCTCAGATCATTTAATTAACACAATCATATTTCATGTTGCATCTTTCTTTCCCCACCCCATACACACAGATGCTCCTCCTGATCCTGATGCTAAAACTGTTCAGTATGGGGAGCTGCATTTTTTTGTTGCAAAAATAGGCAAAACATTAAACATTAAAGTGAGTAATGTTCATATGGACATGCAAAATGCAAAAGTAAAGTTTTTGGCATATATTCACTCGAGTGAATATAGGTGATGGAAAAAGTACATGTAGCCAGGCTTTAATTGAGCCATGGTACAGTTCACTGTCACAAGAATAGTGTTAACCTTGTGCTGTTAGATCAGCTTAGGTCTGATGTATTGCATACAATTACTGAGGAAAAAAACAAAATAAAAATCTGAAGCAAATCACTTTTGTATTCAAAGAAATAGAAGGTGAGATTATATTTTATCATGCAATGCAATGTGCAAGTGCACTGCTTTAAATATCTGCGAATGTGAGTGATTTCTTTATAGAGTTTGTTTAAGTGTAATGAGGAGGCTGTTTTAGTTACATGCATGTTCTACTACCATCTGTCCTGATTATCTGAATAGACATAAAATTTGTGAACCTTTGTGAGATGTCTGCTATGCTTTAATCTGGCTGTGGAATTGATGTCCTGACCTGACATGAATTTCTGGTAATGTTAAAAACCTTGTTTGTGCTAGAAATATCACACCTTTCTTTTAAAAGAAAGACACATTTATCTTGTGATAAAATTCACACAAAAGAAAACATTTCAGAAATATGTTCAGCAGGTCTATGATACCATGACTGTCAGGTTATCAAATAACGCTTCGCACGCAGAAATGGAGTGCATGCATACAGAGAGAAAAAAAATGCACAAGGCACTCTCTGAATCACTCATTTGCAAGTGACCATTTTTATGTGGTTTTCTTTTGTAGCTTGAGCACATACTCTGTTTACCATCTTATTTTCTTGGGCGCACTACTTTCAACATTTGAGAGATTTCTCCCTTCTCTGATAATAGTCTTTTTTACTCTCTCTGGTGTAGCCTAGCAACAAGCTGTTCAAAGAATAAGTGAGGTTTTCAGCTGGTGTCGGGTGTGTGGGGGTGACAGGCTGGGCAAGATTCCTCAGTGGAACAGAAAGCAGTGAAGTGTAGCTAGCACATTACGAGTGAAAGTAGTCCCATTTGAGTATTTTTGGTTGTATTGCCTGTTATGCTTGCTGTCTCCTCTATCACCAGGAAAAAACTATGTGTGTGTGTGTGTGACTGGGGTTTCATGCTCTTGACCTCTGCACTTTTTTTTCGTGTGATGTGCTGTTGGGCGGAGCTACAGCCAGAATATAGATCATCCTGCAACTCAGAAAAAACGTGGCTCTCTGGGTCAGATAAATCAAATACTTATCAGCACATCAGAGTCCCTGTCAACCAGCTGCTCTATAGCCCCGACGTCTGCACCTGCTATTAATCGCTCCTGTCTCATCTGAACTGATGTACAGTATTTACTGCTATCCCTACCAGGCTCTGTGATCCCCTGCCTGATTTATCTATAGCTTGTAACTGTTTTCATAGCAGCAAATGAGAGGACCTTTCATCTAGTACCCCTCCTTTCCATTAAACTAGGGAGGTCCCAGGTGAATGCTGTCTCATGTGTCTTTGCTTCTTTTTTTTTTTCTTTTTCATCATCATTTGTTCCCCACAGCATGGTAAGCTGTGTCTCAATAAATATAGGGCCTGTGTATCTCCACCAGCCACTCAGTGATGCTATTTGTGAGCACATCAGTAATAATCCAGGTGTTGAGGAACTGCACTGTGTGGTGTGTCAGATCCCATCAGATAAGAAATTACTAGGTGATGGGAAACAAGGTTGTTCAAGTAAAGTTCAGCTTTTATATCCCTTTGAAGGAATGAAAATAGTGATTCTTATTTTCCATGTACTTTAACCAAATATCTGTTTAAATTTTGATAATACCAATACATGAATTATGTCTAAAATGTTGAAGAGACAGTCGTCTTTACTGAAACAAAGCTGGTCAAATGAATAGTGGGTTCTAGAAACATATGAATAGAAAGTGTGCAAAGCCAAAATTAAGCCATGGCTTATTGGAGCCATCCCACAAACCCCCTACCCCCCCAACACACGTACATACACACACACACACGCACACACATACACTCTCACTTTCTCTCCCTCTTTCTCTCTCTCTCCTCACCCATAAATCAAAGCCCCTGTTTGACACGAACTAAGCTGCCACTGATGCAGGGCTGTTTTACATGCTGAAAGTGACAATTTTATAACTGTTATAACTGTTGCCATGACAACTGTTGCTCTGCCCTGCCCTTGTGGCAGAATAAAGCCTATGTTATTGAATGGCTCCAAAGCTCAAGTTTAAATTCCTCTCAAAGGTGGCAAAAATTAAATGCGTTTTTTGATGCACCAAGGCTGTTTATCTGTGGTGGCAGAATGTTAAGGACAAGCATTGTGTACTATTTCTTGTTCCTTATAAATAGCAGTCATGGTAATAAGGAAAAAGACTGCCCTTTGCTTGGCAGGGGAAAAAGACTGCCCTCAGGTCTTGGCAGGGCTGAGATTGTTAAGATAACATTTTAGTTGCTTTGCTCCTGCTCTACGGCACATTTATGCGGGCGGTTGGTTAGTCTCCCTTATTCACCAGGATTATGTCTGGGTTATCCATGACCAAGAACATACTGCATAGGCCATGGTCTGTTTTTGCACTTTCATTTCCTGCCGTCCACTGGCCGAGAAAGGGCAGGTGAGTAACAGCTCTGGAGCAGCGGTGGGGTCTGCACTCTAATCCTGTATCCAGAAAGGTGAACATTATGGAAAGGACACACCTGCCAACATGCCTGTCAGGCTGGGAGCACGTGGAGGAGATAATTGAGCAGACTCTGAACCGCAGGGAGCACCATAGCAGAATGCAGCGGGATAATGACCACTTTGCTCTCAGCTAGACAGCAGCGGGTGAAGCAGAAGAGTTTTTGCCTTTTATATCCTCACATGTGGACACTGTTACAGCCAGACCTTTCATCAATCAATGGGAACAAGTTCTGCCATATCTTCAAGGATAGCTTGCTCACTGACTTATTCCTTGCTCTATGTTTTCTCTTTATTTCTTTCCTTTCATGAGCATAGCTTCATGGTTTCATGGGCTTATGTGTTGCCATCAGGAGTCCTTTGCACTGCTGTGTGCTGTGTCCACAAGCAAGATTGGAGCAAGATTGGTTGACACAGTGCTGAGGGGAAGACTTCAGGACCACATGCAGGCCCCTTGCAAGTGCTGCCCATATGCTTCAGTAATTAGTTTGTGAACTGGGAAGGCTTCTGTGCACAAACACACATGCTCTTCCTCACTGCTCTTCAGTCCTCACAAGTAAATGGTGAACAGAACATAGAAAATAAAGAGAACGAGCTTGGGCCTATGGTACCCAGGGGGGTGGGTGGCCTAGTGGTAGGATACTTGCCTCCGGACCAAAAGATCGCAGGTTCGAATCCTACCTTCAGCACACCACCACTGGGTCCCTGAGCAAGATCCTTAACCCCAAGTTGCTCCAGGGAGACTGTCCCCTGTAGTTAGAGAATGGAAGTCGCTTTGGATAAAAGCGTCTGATAAATGCCATAAATAAATGTAAATAAAATAAATAAATAAATAAAATAAATAAAGACACCAATCTACCTAGCTGGTAACGTAGTGGTTAGGACGTTTGCCTTGTGATCAGGAAGTTGTGGGTTTGATGCCCAAGACTGCTAACCACCTCTGAGGTAACCTTAACCAAAGTACCATCCCCACACTCTGCTCCCTGGGTGCTGTGTTCCTGGTTGCTAGCTGCTTCACTTAATGAATGGGTTAAATGCCGAGGAAGACTTTACAAACACTTTATTTCCACATTAATTACTTTAAAGATGTGATTAGATTTTTACTAGCATCATACAATAATTTTCAGTGTAGGCATGCCCTCCTCAGGACTTGCAACAGGCATATCCACATAGTAATATAGTAAAAGAACAAAAGCAAAAGGGTAAAGATTCCTAAGCACAAACATGACTCCAAAGGTTCTAATATAGTCTAAACTACATACAGGTAAACAAAATTGGTAAGGAGCTACCTGGGGTAGAGCAGGGGGCCCTCAGGGATACCCTGGCTTTCGTAATTACCAGAAATATATGTCATTGTTTTCTCTGTCAGTAACTAATGTTCCACACTGTAATTTTAAGATTCAACATTCAAGATACAGGATTCTTTATTTGGCATTGTTTAGTTATACAAGTACACCATGCAGTGAAATGTTTCCTGAAGGGTAATTTAACAGAGTGACCAGAGTAATGTAAACAGTGTAATGTAACATAGTGACCAGAGAAATGTAAACAGAGTAATGTAAACAGCGTTGTGTAGTTGCATGCGATGTAATAATACAGTAAGGAACACTGTATTGTAAGTTCTCCCACTTAGAAATCATGGAGGGGTCTGAAATTCACATTGTAGGTGCATTCCCACTGTGAGAGACAGTAAAAAAAAATCAGGAAATCACATTGTATGATTTGTAAAGAATTTATTTGTATTGCACTGCTGCACATAAGCATTTGAACACCTGAGAATCAGCAAGAATTCTGACTCTCAAAGACCTGTTACTCTGCCTTTAAGAAGTCCACCTCTACCTAGTAATCCTAATTAGAAGCACCTGTCTGAGCTCTTTAAAGACACTTGTCCACCCCACAGTCAGTCAGACTCCAACTACTACCATGGGCAAGACCAAAGAGCTGTCCAAAGACACCACAGACAAAATTGTGGACCTCCACAAAACTGGAAAGGGGAACGGGGCAACCAGAAAATGGAAAGGCTAAAGACGATGGTCAGTCTCCCTCGGACTGGGGCTCCATGCAAGATCTCACCTCGTGGGGTATCACTGATGATAAGAAAGGTGAGGAAGCCCAGAACTACATGGCAGGAGCTGGTCAATGACATGAAGAGAGCTGGGACCACAGTTTCAAAAGTTACTGTTGGTAGAACTTTGCTTTCATGGTTTCAAATCAAACATTGCACAGAAGGATCCCCTGCTCAAGTCATCACGTCTCCGAAGCACACAGCCAGGATAACCAAGGAGTGGCTCAAGGATCAAGGTTCTGGAATCCAATCGAAAATCTTTGGAGGAGCTGAAACTCTGTGTTGCTCGGCGCCAGCCCTGGAACCTGACGAATCTAAAGGAGATCTGTGTGTCGCCAAAATTCCTGTTACAGTGCAAATCTGGTCAAGAACTACAGGAAACCTTTGACCTCTGTAATTGCAAGCAAAGGCTTCTGTACCAAATATTAACACTAATTTTCTCAGGTGTTCAAATACTTATATGCAGCAGTGCAATACAAATAAATTCTTTACAAATCATACAATGATTTTCTGAATTTTTTATTTTTTTTTTTACATTTTGTTTCTCACAGTGGGAATGGACATACAGTGTGAATTTCAGACCCCTCCATGATTTCTAAGTGGCACAACTTGCGAAATCACAGGGTGTTCAAATATTTATGTTCCTCACTGTATATGGCAGATGTGAAACATGACAAGGAATATGATATGAGGTCCTGTATCATTCACTTATAGTAATGCTATGAGTCGCATAACAGGAGCTGAAAATGTTGAATGAATGAAAGTTTCTGATTCGATGTCACAGCGACTTTAAGTGTCCAAAAAAGCCCATGCTGAGGATGGGGAAATTTTCTCTCTATAGTCTGGGCTCTATCATGGACATGCTTTGATGTGAGAACTGTATTAAAGATGCAACTGCTCAGGCTTCCTACTCAGCCAGCCAAAGGTTTTCATTTGCTCTACCAGGAAGTGGCATGCCCACTCTGAGCCGGCTATACCAGCAACCCCCCATCACCACCCACTACCTCCCCTAAAAGCAGCACAAATTTCATCATAATCCAGGCAGCTAGTTACAGTTAATTAATCTCTTTCTGTGTGCTATCATAAAGCTCATTGTGGAATTTGGAGCCATTTACTCTGCCATGCTGGTAAAGGCAGGAAGATTTTGAGGGCATCTCACTGCTGCGCCTCACAACTCAGGCTGTCGAGCTTGAGATCATAGATGCTGTATGCACAATGAACTTGGCCGCTTCGAGCAGGTTGAACAGTGACTGGGCAGGAGAATTAGAACTGATCCCATGGCTCACGGGAAATGAAGGATTCGTCTGAGGAATAGACCCTGCCTGTGCTTAGATTTGTGCGGCTTTCTGGAAGGGACCTCTTATCCTAGATTAGCCCCTACTTCTCCTGCTTCTTTCAGAGCAGTGCAACTGCAGTGTTGAATGTGTTGTTCTCAGATTTGCATAATGCTGGATTTTTGTGGATATGAGTTGCATGGTAGCAAATGTGACACTTGCTTGTACATTTCAAGAAGTTCTCTGTCAAGACTTACCTGTCAAGCTACAAATCCAGGTATCTTGTAAATGTTGTCCTCGTTCCTCTCTCCCAACTCCGGTCACTTTCCCAGCCCAGTTATGTTTGGCCCTATGCACTGTAAATATGGCTTTGTGAGGTCTGTCTATGACAATCTCCAGGCTTCAACTGATGGGGACGAGTGGTCAGACTAAGGGGGATGATGAACACACGCTGAGAAAAGAAAGGGCAGCTTGGAAGCAAAGTCAGTTACAGTTTCCACCATTTAACCCATGCTTCTCTGTGGGATTTTGCTACTGAGATATAAAGTATAGGTTCTGGCCATTTGAAAGTGTGAGATGCAGCACATATTTGGGTTCCTTTCCATAATACTGCTTTGACCACTGGTCCTGGTGTTGCCATGTTATCATTTCTAAATTGTTGGATAAAGTAGGAGTTGTGGTTATGGAAATTTATTTTGTTTTTTCAAAGAAGCCTCATAAGATATTATTTCTGAGGTTATTACATTTTTTTATTTGTTTAAATGGCAACCTTTCAGAAGAAAATTGAGTGGCAATGGAATTGAATCTTACCAGCGTTTGTCATCAGCAATGCGCCATGTTTTAGTTTAATCACTAATTATTATCACATTGTGCCTGAACAAAAAAACATTATGCCTCTTGTTGTTGTTGTTGTATTCAGGTACCTTTCATTTCAGAATTACATGCCATTTTGGGAGACAACACAGAGAAAGGCTACCTGAAATCTGTCTGGAGCATTATCCAGGCTTAACATTGCATGCCGATTTATTACCGTATTTTAAAGTTTCCACTCAAAAACATGAACCACATGAACATTGCCGCAGGCTGCTGTGGCTAGAAACTATTGGCATACTGATTTATGTTCAAACACCTTTCTCTAAGTTACATACAACTTCTACTTTCAATTCAGTCTCTCATTGTAAAGATGCATTCAAGTCCAGATTTATACTGTAGAACAAATGTATATCAATTACATTTAAGTGGATGCAGTCGAATAAACTATTATACACAAGCCTTCCATTTAAGTGACAGCTAAAGATTGGGTCAATGAGATTTTTAATTACATTCCCACAAAGTCACAGGACAAGTTCTGGTCTAGAGGGACACAGGTAAATGCAGACAGGCTTTGTAATAACACATCTGTCATCCATCTGCCCATAGGCCCAAGAGCAGACCTCTTTCATTACAATCTGCTCACACTCTCACAACGGCAATCACTATTGCTTAATTAGAAGATTAAAGGATCCAATTAGAAGATCTCCTGTCTATGAGATCAACATGTCGTTTGAAATGAGACACTTTTGTTACCCTGAGGGTCAATTGTCAATTTGATTGCACCTGAGTGAGTGCAATGGGTTCTGCTAGCCTGTGGGCACACCTTGGTCTGGCCATCCTTTCTGAAGAGATTTAGGTTCCTCTGTAGAAAAGGAACGTGCATTTATAAAACCAGTCCTGGAGTGCTGTTCAGCAGGAAATACAGTATCAGTCCAGCTTACATGCCTTTTAGCCCTTTTGTTAATGAACTGAAGTGTACTGTTCTTTTCACAATCTCTTTTGATGTCACTCATCACTTAACATAACAGTAAATGAAGGTGTAAGTAATAAGCAGTGGACTGTTGTGGAGCTTTGCTACTCATGGGGGCCCACTATTTCCTTCCATCATGGAAATGGCATTTAAGTAAATTGTCACAACTATTCTGCTGTCAAAAGTCAAAACATGATGGCAGAGGCAAAGCTGCTTTTTACAGCACTAGCATTTGATCTGTGGAGTGTTTTTAGGTATTCCTTGTTTGCTTTTTTTTTTTTTAGCGAATATTTATCTATGCTTATCTAAATGTTTCAATGACTTTTGTACATCCACTAGAGGAGAGTTTTGATGTGGGATTTTTACATTTACTGAAAAATCTGATTAAAGGGCTTAATTTAAGAAAACTATGTTTGTTAGTACATCAGCAATGTAATCACAAATAGCACAATGGCATCATATCACTTGTTTGTGTCCAATACCGATACAGGTATGTCGTTTGTAAAACAGCTTAACAAATGTCATTTTTTCATAATTTAGTGCAATTTTCACACAGTTTCACACAGAGCTAAATGTGCTAAAAAAACCAAAATGTTGGCTCTAAATCTAAATGTTGAACTTTTACAGAGACTCTAAATGTGGGATTTTAATGTAGCACTTTTACAAACGGTGAAATATGATAATTGGCCACATCCCAATTGACTGTTACTTCGCAGGGGGCTGCGACGTGCTGCGATATCCCCTCACCAACATGGAGGATTTGCCTTAAATGATTTTAAATCTAAGTGATATATCTCACACTCTAAACTTTCGTTGACTTTTTCAACGAACCCTCGTTCGCCTTTATACCAGTTATACCATTCTCCTCGGTAAAAAAGTAATGGGACACCTGGCCGAAGTGAACTATATAACTCCGGAGCGCAGGGAGCTATTATTCCAAACGAGGGGTCTTTGGAAAGGTCTCATCGAGCCCTAAATAACTCTGAAGCTTCACTGAAATTGATCATTGCCTCGCCTATAAAAGCCGCAAGCATGATCCATGGTGGGATAAAGTATTGGGACGCCCGGGCGAGGTGTCCCAATACATTCGTCAGTTTTGACTTTTTCTTCTTTGAATCTGAAGAAACTTGAAACTGCTGACATATTGGCAAGTCGCACACAGAACACATAATGCATCTTCTCACATTATGCACGTCGCAAATCATGTCATACATGCTGTAATACATTTATGGATTACATTGTTCATTCCTTCCCAATTTCCGATCCAGTAATTTAGGTCAGAATCGTAACGATACTGATACAGAATATCTGCGCATCTCTAATCACAAACAGGTTTAGATGTTGTAACTGACGAAACACAAAATTAAATCTTTGATTGTAAATTATTTTATTAATTAAATCATTCAGAAAAGTGGCGGAGGGGCAGACTTGCATGCTAAATGCTTTTTATTTACAGACAAAGCAAAGAGGCACGGGGGCCAGAATTCAAATAACAGGATGATATCTATATAATTATTACTGGACCCTTATTCCCAGTGCCGACCAGGGACGAGACCAGTCATAGACCCCATGTTCCTTGTCTAATGGCGGCCTCTTGCGGCTGCCAACTGGGGACGAGACAAGATTAAGTGTAACCAGAGGCTTAGCTCATGTGAGGACAGATGTACATATGAGTCTTTATCACCTAAGGTCCTTTGAAAATGTGTGGGTGACACTGTAACTTTTGGTGATGGTCAACAAAATCTTAGTCTAGACTTGCAGTCTTCTCTTTTGTTGAATTATCATTTTGTTTGTGTTTTTGTAGTTTTGAGAAGCCAAAGATATTCAGAAGAGAAGTCAAGATAAAGACACTGCACTTTGGGGGCACACCTTGTGATCCAAAGTACTCCAGCATTAGCCCTGTTAGAGAACAAGAATGGATCAGCACATGATGCACATTCTTAGCACATTCTTAGTGTCACACTCTTTCTTTCAATGCCGAGTCTGCTATCGAGTGTACAAAGGCACCACCTGTCTTGTCAATTCATCCTTTCGTCAACATCATTTTGATATCTTCTAGCCAGCAGACATGAACTCCATCATAAAACACCAGCTTTGGAGCGAACTAGATTGCTTTTGTGCTGCTATTTTGCCCACAACTTCAGGTCCCAGCATCATCGCCAGCTTTGTTTGCTCACACTCTTCTGCTGTACTCCCCACCAGTTTTCCTAATTCGGAGCTTGAACACTGGAATTAAATGTCAGCTTCAGGTTTCCTCCTGTGTTTGTGGTAGTGTAAGATGGGACTTGTAATGGACAGAACAGTCTCACAATCCTGCACATCACACTACTTTCATATTTTCCTCCCAATGGCTTTAGCTTGAAGCTTTTGCAACTGATGTGATGCCATAGCATGGTTTTGGTATTCTCTTTGAATTTACAGTGTATGTGAGCTAAAAGTGAATTGTATTACAAAGATGCCCCAAAGTGGCCAGATATTTTCCACTCAATCTGAAAGCTAATGCTGTGAACAGTGGGCAGTACTGCCAACTATAAACCAGGAAAAGGAAAAGTAATAGTCTGAGATGTTAAGACATATGTCTACATTCAATGATTGTGCACGCTGTTTTTTTTGTGTGTCTGCTGGAGTTAATGTGTCTAGTAGTACACAACTCCAACTGATTTTACACAGAGCCTTTCATCTAGCCACAGGGCTCCTTCACTTACCCATGAGCCAGTTCAGGCCTGGACTGGACTTGACTGAAGATACCCCCTCTGACTGAGCTCAGAATGTGGATGTGTACTGAGGCTGCCTTTCATTTTCCTCTACACTGTAGCCAATAGCCTTGGGTGTAGACCCCAGGAGTTCATGGCAATCCTACCTCACCACCAGAGAAATATTTCAGAAATTACCCGCTGGCCTGAAGCTGAGTAAAGCTATAGGGAGCAGGGTGATATGTCCACATTGCATGTTAAAACTTTGTTTGCTTGCATTACTGTTGAATTAATGTAACAGTAAACTACGTGTTCAGTGGTTGAAATTGTATTTTTCAGTCAAATATGAGGTTTTCAATTAGGCTACCAGGTACATCTAAAATAAGCTGCAAATTTAGCAAAGGGTTAGCATGATAAAGCAAAGGGTTTAAAACAAGAATTACATAGTAGTACATTACGGATTTGGTATTGGTCATGTTTTTCAAAGTAAACTTCCACTGGGATATTTTGTTACTTTTTTTTTGTCTTACTAAAATCTTCACCCCACCATTACTCTTAAAAAGAATGTTGTCAATGTGGGTTGTTTGGAGTCATGCCATAGAGTTCTCTGAATTCTCTAAACATCATCCTTCAGTGTATAGCTCTCCGAAGTGCCCTTTTTTGTAAATGAGATAAGAGAAAGCAAAGAACCTTAAAGGAACCATCAAATAATGTACATGCTCTATTCCAATTCAATTTTGTTTAATTTGGTCCTGTTTAGGAACCTTTCTTTTTGCTGTCACGTCCTGTCTGTGACCTTGAGTGTCAGAGGGACAGTTCTTGCCTGCAACCACCAGGGGTCGCCACGAGACCATGGACTTCATGAATTCTATTACGTTCACCTATGTCTGGTTGTCTGTTCTGCTCTGTTGTCACCTGTCTGAACTCACCTCATTATTACCTGATTCCCCATTGGTTCCTCATCATGTCTACCCTGTATATATAGTCAGTTCTCTCTGTTTCTAGCCACGGTAGCATACCCTCACTTTACCTTCCCTAGGTCCTCGTACTGTGTTATGTTTTGTTCAGCCCTCGTGTTTTGGTTCTGTTATACCCATTTAAATATACAGTATGTATAAGTTTGGATATCTGCGTCGGTGCTGTCCTTCCATTTCAACGACACCTGAATCGAGGCGTGACAGAATGCTACCGTCCGTTGAGACTTGCCACAGATCAGATTTTCCTACCTTATCTCTCCTCTCCTCACCACCTATCTCATCCCTTCTCTCCGCACCGTTGGCTTCGTCACCTCTTCCCGCACTACCTATGGCGACGACGTGTTCTTCGCCGAGAGGTGGGGCACGGTCCACCTCCAAAAGAATCTGCGACCTCTCCCAGGGCGATCATCCGGTGGAAGTCTACGCTGAGGAGTTCCGTGTCTGGGCGGATGAAGGGGGATGGAGTGGGGAAATTTTGGTATATCTTTATCGGTGGGGTTTAGACCCCAGAATACAAGACGAACTCTAAGGGAGTTCTGCCCCTTACTTTAGAGGAAGTCATTCGGCTTAGCCTAAAAACTGAGCGTCGCCTCAATTCTCCAAGTCCATTTAATCTAGTTCCCTCCATTTCAACCTCAAGCATTCCAGATTTACATATCTCAGCTTCATTCATTCCCGATACATACAATCCAGATCCACTCACTCCAGCATTTTTCCCTTTAGCTTTACACAGTCCCGATCCACACAGTCCAGATTAATACAGTCCAGGTTCACACGATTCAGATTCATTTAACTCAGCTCATTCACTCCAGCATCACTCGCTCCAGATTCACACAGTGCAGGTTCACACAATTCAGATTAATTTATTCCTGCTTCATTCACTCCAGCCTCACTCGCTCAAGATTCATACAGTCCAGGTTCACACGGTTCCGATTCATTTAGTCCAGCTTCATTCACTCCAGCCTCATTCGCTCCAGATTCATACAGTCCAGGTTCACACGATTCAGATTCCTTTATTTCTGCTTCATTCATTCCAGCCTCACTTGCTCAAGAGTCATACAGTCCAGGTTCACACAATTCAGATTCATTTAACTCAGCTTCATTCACTCCAGCCTCACTCGCTCAAGATTCATACACTCCAAGTTCACACGGTTTTGATTCATTTAGTCCAGCTTCATTCACTACAGCCTCATTCGCTCCAGATTCATACAGTCTAGGTTCAAACGATTCAGATTCCTTTATTCCTGATTCATTCATTTCAGTCTCACTCGCTCAAGAGTCATACAGTCCAGGTTCACATAATTCAGATTCAGTTAACCCAGCTTCATTCACTTCAGCCTCACTCGCTCCAGATTCACACAGTCCAGGTTCACACGATTCAGATTCATTTATTCCTGCTTCATTCACTCCAACCTCACTCGCTCAAGATTCATACAGTCCAGGTTCACACAGTTCCGATTCATTTAGACTAGCTTCATTCACTCCAGTCTCACTCGCTCCAGATTCATACAGTCCAGATTCACACAGTCCAGGTTCACATGATTCAGATTAATTTAGTCCAGCTTCATTCACTCCAGTCTCACTCACTCCAGATTCATACAGTCCAGGTTCACACAATTCAGATTCATTTAGTCCAGCTTCATTCACTCTAGTCTCACTCACTCCAGATTCATACAGTCCAGGTTCACACAGTTCAAATTAATTTATTCCTGATTCATCCACTCCAGCTTCACTTGCTCCAGATTCATACAGTACAGGCTCTCACAGTTCAGATGCATCTCGGATAAGCCTGTCGGGCTCAGTAACAGCTCAGCCGGCCTTCCCGCTCCACCAGCAGGCATCTCGGATACGCCTCAAGATCTTGGTTACAGCTCAGCCGGCCTTACTGGTTTCTTGACCGGTCTTGCGAGTACCCCGTCTGGCTTCCCAGATGATCCTGTCGACCTCACTGATTCTCCTGCCGACCACTCGGCGGTCTTGGCCGATCCTGCCGTCCTCACAATCGGACTCGCCGGCTTACTCCTGCCTCCTAACGACCAGCCGCCGGTTCCTGTACTGAGCGGTCCAACTCCTAAACCACCGCAGGTTCCCGTACCAGGCGGTCCAACTCCTAAGGCACCGCTGGTTCCCGCACCGAGTGGTCTAACTCCTAAGCCACCGCCGGTACCCATGCCGGGCGGCCCAGCCTCTGACATGGCGCTGGTTCCCGTACCGGGCGGTCCAACCTCTGACACACTGCCGGTTCCCGTACCAGATGGCCCAACCTCCGATTGCTGCACCGGACGGTCGAGCCTTTGATCAGCTGCCGATTCTTGTACCGGATGGTCCAGCATCTGACCAGCTGCCGGACCTGATACTGAGTGGATTTAGGGCGTGGGTCCACCCAAACGTCTTAAAGATAGATCAGTTTTGTGAACTGGGTGGCCGGTCTCTCACCTTGTCTTTGCCTCTGTGTGGTCCGCCGGCTCCTCCAGCCATGATCCCTGGTGGACTGCTCGTCTCACCTCCGATGCTGCGGGGTCGCCCACCGCCTCCTCCTCCTCCCCCGCCTTGGGGGGTCCTTCGGTCTGTGTTCTTGCGCTTCCCCCCTCCGTTTTCTAGCGGTAGTTTCTCCTTTGCGCCCCGGAGTTGTGCGTGGACGGTGGGCTACTGTCACGTCCTGTCTGTGACCTTGAGTCTCAGAGGGACAGTTCTTGCCTGCAACCACCAGGGGTCGCCACGAGACCATGGACTTCATGAACTCTATTATGTTCACCTGTGTCTGGTTGTCTGTTCTGCCCTGTTGTCACCTGTCTGAACTCACCCCATTATTACCTGATTCCCCATTGGTTCCTCATCATGTCTACCCTGTATATATAGCCAGTTCTCTCTGTTTCTAGCCACGGTAGCATACCCTCACTTTACCTTCCCTAGTTACTCATTCTGTGTTATGTTTTGTTTGGCCCTTGTGCCTGTTTTGGTTCTGTTATACCCATGTAAATAAACAGTATGTATAAGTTTGGATATATGCGTTAGTGCTCTCCTTCCACTTCAACGACACCTGAATCGAGGCATGACAACTGCAAAACTTCTCTTATTGAAAGAGGAGCTGTAGTGTACCTGATAACACAGTGCTTTCTCTTCTGGAATGCCAGTTCACTAGTCTCTGACTGTACATCGAGTTTTAAAGCCATAGCATTCAATAAACAAGCTTTACCTCCCCTCACTTCAAACAGGATGAGTAATTGGGTATTGCAGCTTTTTACCTCACATTCATAAATGTTAAACAGGAGTATTCTTTGTGGTAATGATTTATCTATAAGCAGCATGCAATACGTGTAATTAAATGGCTCATTCAAGTGAACTGAGAAGAGAACAAATTTCGGGGGTTTCATTAAGATGCCAGTTTCTTGGAATTATTTAATATTCTGGAGGCAAACTGGTTAGATGAGATTAGTCGTGGTTGTTTGAGAATTACTCACTTCTAAACCATCTGGCTCTCAAATTATACATTACCCATACTGTTGTCTCAAGGTGGGCCCTTATTGAATTACTATTCCATCATTGTGTTTAGTGTTGGCTCTGCACACATGTTCATGAGCTTCAATCTTCTCCCTTATTGTTGCAGATGTACTTCACACATTTATCTGCAGACAGGGGGTGGGGGCAGGGTGCAGAGAGAGAAACAGACAGAGGGATAGTGGTGTATTTGCTCTCTGCTGGATAGGAACAGACAGTTCTCTCCCCTGTATTCATTACACTTGTTAAGATATGTTAGTTATGATTAGGTCCACTCAGTCAATGTGAACAACCTGAAAAGGCACTGCACCCAATCTGTGATTTACCAGGGGCCCTGGTCAGACTGACAGGGCAGTGAGGAATGAAGAGATTCAGGGGAGTGGTTCAAGAGGTGAGATCTGACATCTGCATAGTATGTTTATCCCTCTGCCCCCCCGCCGGACTGCTGATGGAGCACAGTCTACATTAAAATCTTAATAGGAAAGTGTGTTAAACCACATCTTTACCTCCTCTGTCAGGCAGATTCCAAATGACTTTAATTGAATGTGCCCTCTGCCTGGAAAAAGGGGAAATTTGAAGTCAAAACAACCTATTGGGTTTATCAAGTAATGTTTGGTTGGTTTTGGCAACTAGCAGTGCAGCATTATTTCACCCTTCGCCCTGTTCCCAGATCTAGCATACAGCTTGTTTATGTGGTGAGATTGGGTAGGATGTTGTACAACCACACTACTGAGTGTTTCTGCAGTTTGTGTTTAGGCCAGAAGATTTAGGTGGAAGACTGCAGTAAGTAAACACGGGGGATGATCAACTCTTCGTGACTGTATAACCAATGCCGGATTGTCCAGCCACACCAACACTCTGTCAGTTTTATTACATTCTCATTACTATGTTTATCATGGTAGAATTTTTTGTTGGTAAATACAGTGTTCCAAATGACCTCTCCAAATATCTCAGGATTAGTTTTTCTCTCTTTCTGAGAAGTTGAACTGCGACATGACACTGAGGTTGCACAGCCTTGCAGTGTTGTTAGCATGGAGTGCTGTCTCCTCTCTATTTTCTCTCCCTATCTCCCACCAAACTGTTTAATTTCCGAAATAAGTGAGATATTGATGAAAAATTTTGCTACTGCTTTGCACCATTAAGAACCAATCAAGTCCACAAACCGGCACTAACTTGGGGTTGTCATGGATTCCTACACTTGGTCAATAAACTTCACATATCATTATGTGTGCCACTTCAGAAGCCTGCTTTGTTCTCAGGTAGAAGTGTTTTAAATATTTCTTAAAAATTGCCAGTGATTCACATTTTGAGTCTTAAGGGCAAAGTGTAGTTCAGTTCCAGATTCTGAAGCTTTCTGATTCTGATTCTGATAAACCATCACTGTGTGATTTACAAGACATAATTTTATTGGGTTAAAGCACTGAAAAATGGACCAAACTGATATGGTAGTTAAACAAAATGCTGTGTAAATCACAATACTTCAAGCTAATTCTGCTTCATTAGAAATATACAATTTACATTTTTTACTATTAATATTAAATAATATTTTGAAGAGAAAACAATATGTGCAATATATCAGTATATAAATATGTGTAACAATGGAAGAGAGCACAAGTAATTTCTTCAGTTTGAAGAAAAGATATGGTGAGTTATTCTAAGTAAGATAATTACAGCTTGTGTATCATCTACTTTTATCAGACATTAGTTCAGCTGATTCTTCTAATGTAAAACATATTTTTAGCTTCAGTCAATGAAAAAAAACAAATGCCTATTTTTATATATTTTGAAATACATTTAGAGGAAATAAAGAAATGTTGGAAATGTTAAATTGTTCACACAAGGTTAATTTTGCATCCTATATTTCATGAATCAGGGAGATTACTTGCTTTTACCAGTTTAATCCTACTTTTACTAGATTGGGGGAAAGATAACAAATCAGGGGTGCAAGTCCAAAAGTATCTTCTTGTCAAAGTGTGTAATTCCTGAACTTGTTAGGAACCTTTGATCTAAAGCCATTACCCATAGAGCCGCTCATTTCCAGAGAAACATTTGTGTTGATTTAGAGAAATTTTTGCACTGGTTGTACTGGGTTTAGAATTCTCTTTGGGTTTAGATTGTTATCAGGGTTCATATGACAATTATTTAATTGTCACACAAATATCCATGTAGCTCCCACTGTGTAGTGTCAGTATTGCAAGATGTGCAGGGTACAAATGAACAAAAGGCATGATGCAAGGTAGATAAAGTTAAAGTTAGATAAAGTTAAAGCTCTATAATAATCTTAGAGTAATCCCTGAGCAGGTTTTGATGGATGGTTTAACTTTCCTAAAATGATGTTGTCCAAGAAAAAAATCATGTTTACTTTGTTTACACAGATTTGAAATTGCTTGTGACACTTGTAAATTGCTTTTCAGCTCACCTTGAGGAATGAAACCCTCAGAGAAATGTAAAAATCTTACAACATGACAATCTTTTTAAGACTTTATTAGAATGACTTAATTAGAAGACCTTCTTGTTCCTTCCTTTTTAAACCATCTGGTATAATGTGAAATCTTTGTTATTGCCCCAGTAGACTCCAGAGCAGGAGCAGGAGCTCAAAGAGCAGTGGATCATGCTGTTATCGGGGGAGTGGTGGCTGTGGTTGTCTTCGCCATGCTTTGTCTACTTATCATTTTGGGACGATACTTCGCCAGACACAAAGGTACATAGGCAACTCATTTCTCACACAGAACAAACACACTCTCAAAGATGAGGTTAAGAGACCTACTAATTATTTGAGGTACATTTTTTAAGTTGCAAGGACTCTGTGGAGGTGCAATTCATGTAGAAGTGCTGTGAAAAAATTATAAAATGGGTCCACTTTTCATTGGTGCTTTTGTCTTCATTATCAAGCAGTAGACTGTGGGGACAGGAATAATACTACTCGGAAATGAAGTTTGAAGTGGATTGGTTATTCTTGCCACCTTTTTACACTTTCAAGGTTAATTCTGAAGCGCAAGTCAAACCAAATAGAAGCACTTCTGCTCTGGAGACATTTACATGGAAATTGTGGAATACATTTTATGAATTAATAGGGACTTCAAACTAAATGATCAACAGGCATGTTCCTCAAAACCTGTGTCGTGCCTAGTTGCAATTATTTGTTGCCTTAAATTGTGCTCATTTGTTGCTGCAGAAATGTATTCTGTAATCAAACCCCAAGTTTTATCATTTGAAATTGATAAGACATATCACTTATCACTCTGTGTGATCAACCTTCATTCTATATTAAAGAAGATATTCGAGATAGTCTGTAATCTCTGTTAAAACCCACCAGTTGCATCAATAATAAGCATAAAGGTGCCTGGGCTATTACTTTTATCAGCAAGTCTTTCTTCAAAACTTTCCACAGGAACCTACTTCACTCACGAAGCAAAAGGGGCAGACGATGCAGCTGACGCAGACACGGCCATCATCAATGCTGAGGGCGGACACAACAACTCGGATGAGAAGAAGGAATACTATATCTGATTGTGCAAGCCTCTGGTGTTGTTATTATTGTTTTTTTGGGCCGGGTGTGGGGGTGTTTATCTTTTTTTTCATGGTTGGTAGGGAGGGGGCGTGGAAGGGAAATAAATGGGGAAAGAATCTTTTGTTGTTTTTCTTCCTAGGGATTGAATGATGTAGAATGCTACCTGGACAAATGAAATGACATAGGAAACAATGTTTGAGTTAAGCAGGGGCTGTGAGCATAAGAGGTGTGTGATTTCGGGAGGTCTAGGGGTAGGCTTTGATTGCCAGATGTTGCCAGATATCACTGTAGAAAGCTTCACCATTCAACACCTCCCAAACTGCTGTTACTTCTTTTGTTCAGTTCCTACCATTTGCAGAAACTTCTGTGCCTTGTTCTGAAGTAGTCATGCTTTTTTTTTTTGAGTTCATGTATATCATATTGTCCAACAAGCAAATACCTCCTCTTTCCTCTCATCACCAGTGTTGCTACCTGCTTTCCTGTGAGGGTTACATAAACACATGGCCTCAAGACACCCCTGCACTGTATAGACATAAGAACCTTTTCCAAATCCTATCCTTTATACTGTGAGCAGGCCAGGTCACATGATACCATTTCTAACACCATCTTGGTCATTCCAGAATGTGTGCATCGGATGTTCTGCACACTGTGCACTCAGAAAAATGAACAGGGAAATTCAAAAGCATGATCCATCAAGAACTGCCAGTAACAGTGAACGTCTGCCCCATTTTAAGACAATAAATGAAGAATGCTGAGACTGAACATTGGGCCTGTTGCTGTAATAACAAGCCTGTCAGCTACAGAATGTTTTAATTCTTTCCTCTGTTTTCCTTGATTAATTTTTTTCAAACTATATGTGCCAGTACATTTGAAGCATCGCTACATAGGTGCAGACAAATTATTCTTGACTTTATATACTGCACTTAAGAACGCATAGTGTTTAGCTCCACTCAAGTAAATGGAGCTGAAAGCCCTTTAGGTATTTATTGTTTTTGGTATAATGATGTATTGGGGTTTTTTTATCCACTGATTTTTTTAGGCCATAATGGCATGAGTTGCCATGAACCAAAAAAAGATCAAAATTCTCTTTGTCTTTCGCTTAGATGCTCCTGAGCTGGTGATGATGGTAGCATATGCTTATCTGACTACCTAAAAAGCAAATTGTTTGTAGGCTTTAGACTCTGGTTTCAGTATATATGGCTTAACAGTGTAGGCTGTAACTGCAAATGCCTTGTTTTTTTGGGGTTCAGAGGGATGTTCTAAGATTATTAATCCAGTTATTAACTATACTACCTTAAGACATCTTTAACAGCTAAAAGATGTTCTTGTATACGCTGTAGTCATGTGTTGACAATGACGTAACTCAAATGTACACAAGCTCCAACTGTGACATGGTACATGAGTGTGGTACATATGACTTCATTACCTCTAGCTTTATTAGCAGTGCAGCTAAAATCTTAGTAGAGACACTAATGGCTTATGACAGTCTAGCCAAAATCTGTTATACTGTTTTGAAATCAACATAAACATAAAAGTTTCTACTGAACAAACGAAATGACTAACGGCAGTGTTGATTATCATCCAGACTGAGCATAAGCACATTACCCCCTAATTTATGAGTGTAACATATTTCTGCTTGAACTTGCATGAGTATGTATTGAGAAAATGGCTGAGGTGTTTGCAAAAACCTTTTCGTTTAGAGGAGCTACAAGGACGAGTTTTATTTTTAAAATACATAAATTATTGTAAGATCTTCATGAGTTGACTTTGACTACCATGTCCAGTTCACACCAAAGGGGATAAATAAAACCATCAAGGCCAGATGGACTTTTAGCTTGTATCACTGGAAACTGACAAGAAATGCAAGTTGTATGATGAATCACAACAGAATACTCATGCAAAGGCAGCACTGCTCATTTAACCTTATGCGCAGATTCTTTAGCACTGAAAGCTAAATATATTTGAATAACATTCTGAAAAAGTTTGGAGCAAATATATTACAAATCACATGTATATAAGTAAATCACTGACTAGCAGCGGCTGACCAACACCTTCCACATAACACACTGTATACCTGGAGCAAAGAGAAGAGACAAATATTCTACTTTGCAGCTGTTCATTTTCTAGCATTTCATAGATTCATAGAATTCATCTGTGAATTTTCCAATGTTTTTTTAAATCTGTTTGGAAAAAACACAAATTGAGGAAACAGGGCCTTTTTCCAGTGTGTAGCTTACACTCTGGACAAAAATTATCTATTTTGTGTAAAGCTCTTAGCTTGCTTCAAAATATAACCAACAGTTCAGCCACTAAAACTATACTCAGAAACATTACATTGTAATAGTCTTTATTCATGTAAAGATTGCAGTCTGTCTACAACTGAGGACAAGATCTGATATCCTTAATGTTTCCAAACACTTCTTGTGAAGTTCAAGTTTACCTTGTCATACTGTGCAGTCACTATGATTTGTGCCCTGCTGACCTATGTGTGTAAATAGGACAAATGAGGTCAAGGAGGAGAAATCACAGTCATATTTGCTTTATTTTGTTGTTTAAAACACCCAATTTTCTCTGGATCTGCTTTACCATAAAATGCAGATTTTCCCCTCATTTTTATATCACAGTACACAAGGAATGTTTTACAGCTACAAGGTTTAAGTTGAGATGTAAGGTTGTGTGGCTTGTTCTTAGTGAGCATCGTTTAGCTTTGGTCAAAAGTCTGGTGGCTTCCATTTACACAAGACCTCCAAGTCCATACCACCATATGTATGTTACCAGTTCACTGATTCAGTGGTTGTTTAGACTGGGCCAGTGTACATTCTGTTAAACTTGATATGTTAGACATATTTTAAATGTGTTGGTTGTGGTCTTTTAAGGACTTGAATGATCCAAAATAGGACTTTATGGAAATGCAGCATTGTGCTAAATTGTTGTTTTAAGCACCTCCGTTTTTGTCTGTCACTTGTACAGCCAATCAAAAAAAATTAAAAAACAAAAACAAAAAAACAGAAAATAAAATATCTGATTGGATCATAAAAAGTACAACTGCCTGTGATGAGGTGTGAATTTGGAACTGAGTTGAGTCTTGTCTTCTTTTCTAAAGCTATGTTTGTTGTTTACAATTATTTTAATGCCCCTTGTTTGATAGTACAACAGTGTTAATGATGTCCTTCATTTCCTTTTATTTGATGTAGAATTTCATTTGTTTCTGCCCTGCCTCAGGTTTATGTACAATGAATGCTGTTTGCAACTCAGGTAGATTGCAAATTTGAAGCTTCTCCCTCAAGAATGAAGTATAGGAGAATCAAGAAAATCAAGTCCTGACAGAAATGGTCAATTTTGCATTTGGACTGCACACATTTTATATAGTTCTTTACTATTCAGTGCACTGTGCAAGATATGTTGAGCATTACTTCTAGACCGAATCCACAAAGAAAGATTTGCTGACAGATGTATGAAAATGACAGAATCACAACGGTCAGTTTAAAACTCAATATATTTATCAGTCTGGCTCCAGATGGGTTGGATCGAACAAAATGTTTTGGTCCGTTTCATTGTTTGTTTTTTTTTTGTCTTTCTGCTGTACTTTGGCAATGTTACTGTGTATTAATGAAGTAAAAGATATCCACATTCCCATACACATTTTGTATTGGTTCATATTAGACATTTTTACAAAAATGGAGAGTTCTTGTCTTAATAAAAAAGAAACAAAATTAATGTTCAAAATAATGATTTTGTGTGGTGGTGGTTTTTTCATGTCCCTGCAAGAAAGACTTTCAAATATAGACTGAATACACTGTGTTCCATATATGTTTATTAGTATTTGTGACGGTCTCGGACTAAACCTGCCCTGGTTCCCGGTCACGTGCCTGTTTTTTCTATTTTCAGTTGGTCACGTGGCTGTGGTTTTCGGTTTCCTTTTGTTTCTTTTCTGTTTGTTTCCTCTGTTTAGTTAAATGTTAGTATGAGAGACTGGTTCCCGCCGTTATGGTGATGAGGCCTTAGAGGCCGAGTTTGTGTTCATGTCATCTTCTTGTGTTCTGTTCCCCACTGTGTCCACCAGATGTCCCCATTGTCCTCTGTCTTATGTCTAGGTCTCCTGTCCTGTT
>JBBJLR010000024.1:5032300-5045875 GCA_037577145.1 Brachypetersius gabonensis
TTTGCATAATTGTACATAAAAGCTGAGATGTTTTTTTTCCTCAATGATGTCTTTAGTACATCATTGTATTATGTTTTGCATACACCAATGTCCCGTCCAAATTTGACTTGCTGGTTGAATAAAATCAACTTTAAGTGAAAATTTGCCCAGGGTATGAATAATTTCGAGGCTCACTGTGTGTATGTATATATATAATTATCTGTATATATATATATATATAGAGAGAGAGAGAGAGATATAGATAGATATAGACAGAGATATAGATAGATATAGACAGAGATATAAAGCGATATAGAGCGAGAGATATAGAGAGATATAGATATGGAGAGAGATATAGAGCGAGAGAGAGATATAGAGCGAGAGAGAGATATAGAGCGAGAGATATAGATATATAGAGAGAGATATAGATAGAGAGAGATATAGAGCGAGAGATATAGATATATAGAGAGAGATATAGAGAGAGATATAGATAGATATATATAGAGAGATATAGATAGATATATAGAGAGAGATATAGATAGAGAGAGATATAGATAGAGAGATATAGATAGAGAGAGAGATAGATATATATAGAGAGAGATATAGATATATAGAGAGAGATATAGATAGAGATATATAGATAGATATATATAGAGAGATATAGATAGATATAGATAGATATAGAGAGAGAGATATAGAGCGAGAGATATAGATAGATATAGAGCGAGAGATATAGATAGATATAGAGAGAGAGATATAGATAGATATAGAGAGAGAGATATAGTTAGATATAGAGAGATATAGATAGATAGAGAGATATAGATATATATAGAGAGAGATATAGATAGATATATAGAGAGAGATATAGATAGATATATATAGAGATATATAGATATATATAGAGAGATATATTGATATATATATAGAGAGAGAGATATAGATATATATATATAGAGAGAGATATAGATATATATATAGAGAGAGATATAGATATATATAGAGAGAGATATAGATAGATATATAGAGAGAGATATAGTTAGATATAGAGAGATATAGATAGATAGAGAGATATAGATATATATAGAGAGAGATATAGATAGATATATATAGAGAGAGATATAGATAGATATATATAGAGATATATAGATATATATATAGAGAGATATAGATATATATATAGAGAGAGATATAGATATATATATAGAGAGAGATATAGATATATATATAGAGAGATATAGATAGATATATAGAGAGAGATATAGATAGATATATAGAGAGAGATATAGATAGATATATAGAGAGATATAGATAGAGATATAGAGAGAGATATAGATAGATATAGAGACAGAGATATAGATAGATATAGAGAGAGAGATATAGATAGAGAGAGAGATATAGATATAGATAGAGAGAGATATATATAGAGAGAGATAGATATAGAGAGAGAGATATAGATAGATATAGAGAGAGAGATATAGATAGATAGAGAGAGATATAGATATAGATAGATATATATATATAATACTGTTAGGTTAGATTTCTGGCAGGAGGCCATTTCAGGAGGGTTGCTGATAGCCAGATATAGGTTTCCGCGTCTGGCTACTGTATATTGTATTTTGTTTCTTTTTTTGTGTTGGTGTATTACTATTTTTCTAATTTTGTTCTTGTTGCTTTCAGGAGCTGGGTACCTGAGGGTGGTGTAGTGGAGTTATCTTCAGTGTGCTCTGCTCTAATCCTATAGTCGTGAGTTCACGTTTGCGTCCACTTGCATGTGGGTGCCTTTTGTTGTGATCCTGTCTTTGTTGGCCCACCAATAGTAAGTCCCCGCTCCTTGTTTTTTTGTGTGTTTTCTTTGCCCTGCTATCCTTGGATGGTTTTATTGTTATTTTTAATTAAGTATATTAAATAAACTGAAGTTTTTGATGGATGGAATCATGTCTCCTGCCTCTAGAGTAACAAACTTGCGTGTCCTTCAAACCATTGGTTTGTAGCCAAAGGTTTTAGATTCTTTGGGTGACATTCCCAAGGTGGCATAGTCAGTTTAGTCAGAGTAGTTTTGAGCATCCAATACAGCATATGTCACCTGAAGAAGGGGCTGCCCAATAATAAACCCTCCCTCCCACCACAATCTGGTGCAGTCGGTAGGATTGTTTCTGAGTGCCCCCACCCTTGCCACACAGGGTTGCAAAACAAAGAGAAAGTCAAGGATGAAAATTAGGCAAACACATCTGTTGCTTGTGAAAACCACTTCCCAGTGGTAACCTTAATGTCTGTATCATCCAGAAAATAGGCTCCTTAATCACCCGTATTAGTCAAGCTGGTAACAAATCAATAATCGTAAAGAATTGCAGCAATTCCACCTGTTAATGGCAACAGCATATTCATACGGCAAATAGGTGTAGGGCATCAATTACGACCATACAGAGTGTTCTCATTATCTCAGGCTGTTGCAGAAGATCTCTTCCTAAGGTTAGAGTTCTGCAGATTTAAAAACTCTCCTTCCAAAATATATTAATAACCTTTGAGGCTGTGACTGTATGTGGGCAGCATTTTAGACAACTCTTTGTTTGGTATTTCTGCACCTAACAAATACCCCTTTGTTGAGAATTCACATAGCTGAGTCACTGCATCCACAACAAACCTATATTTATTGGGAACATTCAGAAGTGGAACAAGGGGAATTATTTTTTTACCAGGCAATATAACTGCCAGTGAGTGGTGCTTTGACAAAATGGGGAGTTGTCAGTGTCCTGTATCACCCATCACCACAAAGAACAAGGTTTTGTGAAGGGGGATGGACAGGCAGTTAATGTGCGACAGATTAGGGAAGGCAGGCAGTATGTGTAATTTATCCTTCCTCCTCAAAGGAGCCCACCACTCCATCGTTGTCAGCAAAGCCTTTTAGCTTGTCACCAGTTGCAATTTAATGCGTAAAATGCTCTTGATATTATTGATATTGTTCTTGATATTATGCTCTTATATTATAGTTTGCTTTATGGCAATGTGTGGTTGTGACATAGCAATGGTGACGAAGGGACACTTTCCAATCAAAATGAAATTTGTCAATGTAAGCACAGTCTGTTTTCAACATACAGACTTATCATCTACAGCAATGTCACAGTAGTCTTGAGAGCAAGATTTTCCAGTTTAAAGAGAAAAACACCCTTCTGAAGACATAGGTATTCTGGATTGGATTTTGGGTACAGGCTGTTTTGATATTTTTTTTTTTTGTTAATGCATATGTAAGTCATATAGTTAACACTTCTAAGAAGCTGAGCATCTTATTGCAGCAATATACTTGTAAATGTTAAAATATAATATATACAAAAATATACACACATATATTCAGTTTGCCTTATATGGACAATCTATATATAAATGACACTGCTGCCCACACCGCCAGCTCAACAGTCTCAGTTGTGGATGACTTATTAAGAATTAAGAAAATGTCAAAATGAAAGAAAATAATTGTCAAATACCATTCTGTTATTGTCTAGTACACTTGAGGTTGTTTTACCCTTTAAAATAAGAGTGATTTATATCAGAGCATAATGTGTGACTGTGCATTGTCATTGCTATGTTATCATTACATGGTACTGATGCAGCTGAAATGAGGAATGACAGTATGTAGGAGTTTGCCCTGTTCCACTGTGGCTGCAAAGTAGGCAAACAAGTAATCACTATCTATTTAAATGTTAGTTGTCTAGTTATGCTAGATGACCAACGAGCTATCAGGATGCCAAAATACAGCACTATGTACTATGGAGAATCTGTAAAAGTGCTGCTATATACCATTATTCATGGGGCAAATGAGCAATTCCTTACTCCTACACACAGCAAAGCTAAGGGTGCGCTCAAGCCCTGATGTTTTACACTCTGTCTAAATCACCCCTAGGGTTTTTAAGGATTGGTTGCTCAAAACAAGAGCATGTCAGATGAAGAGGACAAGATAAAAACTACAGTAAGCAAGACATCTGGCTTTTAGATATGTAAATATGAACATTATATAGAATTTTGTCAAAAAAAAATGCTGTGCTATATAACATGATATTTTTTAATACTGGCTTTAGGCTAGAATTCTCCTTTGTTTTGAAAGTTCTTAGAATTAGACAACATACTAAATTAAATAAAAAATATAATATTATAAATATTTTTATGCTATGTACTTATTTTACTAACAAAACATGACAAACATAACATGTTGTATAAGCAATTAAATAAACACTTCTCAGTAGAGCATCTTTAATTTAAAAAAATGTATAAACAATGTATTTGTATGTATATGTAACTTTGTTCACTTTTGGAGGATTTGTAGGCATAAGCAAACAATGGTTTAGTCGGTCTCATTATTGTCATAATTATAAGCGAAAACTCTGACCTTCTAGGCTGAGCCAGCGGTCTAGTGCAACAGTGGTGAAATGATGCCCGCACTATGAGCTGAGGTGACATTTCTTTAGAGCAAAATAGTTCTGGAGTTGCTTGTGCTAGGCAAAGTATTTTTGTCTTATTAATTCTCCATTATAATATGTCTTGACAGAGCCTCCCAAAGCTGATCCATAAAGCAGCCCTGCAGAGAGCTTTGCCTAGGCTGGCCTTTTGAAGAAGTTATTGCTTTGATGTATGAGGGAGCAGATAAAACAGCATGAGGAGTGAAGAGTAATTGCACTGGGTCTACAGGGGGACAGCATTTTGCCCACACAATGACTTCAATCTCTGCCTTTCTCAGGCAAATGGACAGTGGATCATATTGCATATTGCACTGACCACAGAAACGCTAAATAATTAGACTTTTTCAGAGGCCAAAGATTAATTCCTGTGCCATGATGTATAGAGAACACTTGTTTTTGTTTCCTTTGCAAATTAGGGCAGTACCATGATGGTTATTGCAGGTGTGTCATGTCAACTCTTTAGTGTTAAGAAAAATGAGAAAATGCTAATCATGTTGGAGACACAACTAATTAGATGACCTGTCTAGCGTGGAACTGATGAGTCAGATTTATCAATAATAATACCACAATAGTGAGCAAAAATGGTATGAGAGGTTTTAACGCAATTACATGGCTCTGTACAACTGCACATGGTTTTATGGGTGATCTGTTTTGAACTAGCATTAAATGAGAAATTCAGTACCTCATATTTGCCTTAATGTTAAAATAACTAGACGGTTCAGTTTAATTGGCTGTGATAATGTTGTCTGAGGTTCAGTAACATGCAGATATGTTTCAACTAAGTATCATTGTGCTTATCTAATTTGTACCTTCACATTTAGTGGAAAACAACTGGTTGAAGCACTGGGAAATGTAAAGCAACTGAACCCATGACATTCGCAGGCAGCACCAGGAAAATGTGCAAAATGCTGTACTCAAGCTAAAGTAGATACACTCCATCAAAATGGTCTCAAGTTTAAGTGTTTAAATATATAACAGTTTTTAAATGAGTGACTGGCTACAGACATCTTCAGTCCTCGGCAGTTATGTCTAATGCACAACCATTCCATACTGTTGTGCAGGCTTGAGTCTGAAGTGGATTTTGACTGCTTTAGTGTTTGTGTGCAATCGCATTTTTCTTCCTTATTTCTTTCCTTTCTCTCTCTCTCTCTCTCGCTCTTTCTCTCTTTTGCTCTTTCAAGATAACTTTACCAGAAGATGGTCCTTCATTCCTTTCAAAAGTCCTGGAACAGGCTGCTTATAACCAACTTAACATCTTTCTTTCTCAAAACAGGCTTCAGGATCCTCACCAGTCCGGGTTCAAGGCTGCGCACTCTACTGAAACGGCACTCCTAGTCGTCTCTGAAGAGCTTCATGCAGCTAGATCAGCCAACCTGTATTCTGCTTTGATTCTTCTGCAGCCTTTGACACGGTTAATCATCAGATCCTCTTGGCTACTCTCTCCAGCCTTGGGATATTGGGCACAGCCTGGCAATGGTTTGAATCCTACCTTGATGACCAGAAGTACCAGGTAGCATGGCAAGGCTCCCAGTCTGCCCCTTGAAGACTGCCCACTGTTGTACCTCTGGGCTCGGTCCTTGGACCACTTCTCTTTTCTTGATATACTGGTTCTTTTGGGGATGTAATAGCCTCACACGGATTCGGGGATGTAATAGCCTCACACGGATTCTCCTACCACTTTTATGCAGATGACACTGAACTAATCCTCTCTTTCCCCTCCAGTGATGATCAGGTCTTGACCCGCATCTCAGACTGCCTGGCTCTACTACAGAACCTTCACTGGCTCCCTGTAGCCGCTTGCATTCGAGCAACCTCCTTACTTGTCTGCACTGATCAAGCAGCGTGTCACTTCTTGTCCTCTCAGGGCATCAAGCACCGCTTGTCTTGAACCTCCGTTGTTCAAAAGCATCTAGACTCTTTTCAGTCTTGGCCCCCCATTGGTGGAACAAACTACTTCTTGCAATCAGATCTGCGGAGTCCTTCGCTGTCTTCAAGCGTTGTCTGAAAACCCACTTCTTTATGCTTTATTCTTTATTCTATCAGCTTTTAGGTGAACATATTAAAATATATGCTCTCAAAAACAAAAATGTCCCAGAATTTCCATAAATGTGAGTCTGAAAAATGTTTTAAAGTTTAAAGAATCCCCATATAAAGCACAGCTACTAGAAAGAACACTTACACTTAATCTATACATTTTGGGAAGGCACCTTGTTAAGAAACCATGTTCTTCTACGGTGTGGCCTATAAGAATTGTACAGAGCAAATATACACTGCCCATCCTGGATTTAACTGAACAAATAGGTAAGAGCCTCCCAAGACACTGACTGCAAGACGTAAATTATTCACAGCACATTTATTGTCATTTGTGAGCTCCACCATACAAAATGCCTCCCCACCCTGGACTAGACTCACACCCACCCCCCATACACACAACCCACACGTGATAGCCCACAGGCACACACACTGCAAATACGATTTCAAATCAACACTCAGTATATCGAGGGAAGGAGGGCAAATAGAGTTCCACACTACACAGCAAAATCGCGATCACTGCAACTTCTACACTAAGGGGAAGGAGATGAGAAATGGGACAAGAGGGACAATTTACACTAAGGGAAACAGAAATTATTTTAAAGTGCTCACACCAAGGGAAAGCAGGAACGAGGAAAAACAAACACAAAGAAAAAATAAGAGTCCCGGGTGAGAGTCCTCTGCACCTAGAGGCCCCACGTAACCAAAATAAATGAAAACAAAACCCACAAACCCTACGCCCTTCGGGCAGCGCCTGTCTCCTACGTCTCTTCTCACTTTCAGAGCTTCCCTTGTTTGCCCCTGCACCAGCCCGAGTGGAATTGGAGCTTTGCCGCGCTGCCTGGTCCAGATTCCCCGAACACGGCGTCCGTGCTTCCATTTACCCTCCAGCTCCCTGCCGCCGCTCCGGGCCGCCTTTGGTACGGGCTTGCACTCCACAGACCCTGCCGGACAGAAACAACACACCACCTCAGACACACAACTCGCCTCCCAGCCACAGACTAAGTTCATGCACTCTCAATGTCCTGGACACCTTCCTGTATGCTGGCTGGGGTCTGACTGACTGACTGGCCTCAATTCACCGCAGCTGCGATTCGTCCATCCCAGTCTTCCCTCTTCCACCCTCTGTGCTACCCGATCGGCCTCGGTTCTTCCTCCACCAGCCACAACCAGTGAGAAGCTTCTCATTTCGTAAACAACCATGTCTAACGACACATTCTTTGTTCATGGAAAAGATGTTAATCTGTTTCAGAGGGGTCAAATTATTGGCATGCATCAAGCAAAGAAAATATCTAAGGAGATTGCTGAACCTACTAAAATTCGGTTAAGAACTGTCCAATGCATTTTTAAAAACTGTAAGGATAGTGAGGAACCATCATCAAACACCATAAATGTTTGGTGAAATCAAATTGTAAAAAAACAACAGCAGAACTCATTGCTATGTTTAATAGTGAAAGTAAAAGCATTTCCACATGCGCAACGCAAAGAGAAGTGTTTGGGACTAAACAGCTGTGTTGCCTTAAAACCATATTGTGGCCTAGTCGGTAGGATACTTGCCTCGGTACCAAACGATCATGAATCCTACCTTCAGCAGACCACCATTGGGTTGCTCCAGGGAGATTGTCCCCTGTAGTTAGGGAATGGAAGTCACTTGGGATAAAAGTGTCTGCTAAATGACGTAAATGTCAATGCCTAGTGCCTACTGTACAATCCTGTGAGTGTACTGCTATGATCTGGGGTTGCTGCATTTTGTTCAGTAATGGTATATTAATGGTTCAGTAATGGTATATGCCCAAAGAATTAGGTCAGCTGACTACCTTCATATACTGAATGACTTGGTTATTCCATCAGTAGATTTTTTTCATCCCTGATGGCACAGGCATATTCCAAGATGACAATGACAGGATTTATTGGGCTCAAATTGTGAAAGAGTGGTTCAGGGAGCATGAGGCATCATTTTCAAACATGGATCTGTCCAACTCTCCCATCATTGCTTCAAGGGTCTTGCCGAACAATTATTGCAACCCTGGATGAAGTAAATGTTCTGAAGCTTATCAAAATGAGGCCACAGCGAATGCATTCTGCAGTCAAAGCTAAAGGTAGTTCAATGCAATATTAGTGTATGATTTAATTTTTGGATGAGCAGTGTATTATAAAATAGATACGTAATGAATCTAAATGTAATTTAAAAATAAAAAGGCATCTAGAAGCTTGATCTTGACTTTTATGCATGCCCATTGGGTAAAATCTTTTCGGGGCACTGATGGAATGATCCTCTGAACTACCACACTGCAAAAACATCAACAAAAATCATTATTTGTCTTTAAGATCTACAAACAAATTTATATTAAGCTATGAAAAGGCTCTTGTCTTTTAGGTCATATATTTGTGCAGTTTCTCTGGTATTTTATATATAAGAATAGATTCTATTGCTTGTACACTGTAATGCATGGTACGACTTTAGCAATCACAGCTTAATTATCTCATTCCCATGCCTTGGCAACATGGCCACAACCAGTGGGGCTCCAACCTATGATCACTTATATAACTAATGTTTGCATCATTCAAATGACAACCTTTGAAATGACTACATAATGTCTGTTGATTGAGTAGACAGTAAATGGTTGGCTGAAAATATGTGAATAGATACGAATAAAACATTGGACATGGGAGCACATTTTTTAATTCCAGTGTTTGAAATGGTATGGAGGTGTCGACTGCCTGCATTTGGTTCACACAGAGCTTCTCAGTGAGTCACTGCTAACTTCAACAACCAATTTACTAATGATTAAATGCTCTCCTTGGTAGGGATTACAGTAAATAAACACTCCTAGGATTCTCTGACACAGCATGCACATATACATATTGTATAAACCTTTATATTTCTTATAATATAATTTCCCCCCTGCAAAATTCATATGAGATTGGGCTGTTTTTTCCCCTCTTGGCCCATCCGTGGTCTCATCTCCCATCTTTCCTCCTGTTTCATCACTCTGTCTTGCTGCAGTAGACCTGGGCAGTCCTCAGTGGCTCCAGCTGTGACATGCCTGTCAGTCTGACCTTGAATCACTGAGCAAGCCCAGTAACCAACCACAGACAGGCAGTGACAAATTAGCACTGCAATCTGTTGCCACCGAGACAGCCATGTGGATAAGTGTGGCTTTTGACTGAATGTGATATATAAAAACAATAAAATATGCAGTAGTGTCAGTTTCGGTCAGAGAATTGTGAAAACAGCAACTCAGGAGTATTATTCTTCCATTTGAAAAGTGACTGGCTGAGAGAATGTGATAAAAGAGCTCAATGAGAAATGCTGATGCAATTTGGTTTAAGCCTTATCCTTGCTCATCGACATAAAATCTCCATCAGAGCTGAGAAAAGCAGCCTTATAATAGGACTGCTGTGATTTTTTAAAACAGGCAAAAAAAGAGAAAAAGAGATTAAAAAAGAGAAAAAGAGAGACTAGTAGCTTCACCTTCACTCTTGCCTTGTGTTTTTCATCTCAACTTGTCTTAGAAAGTTGGGACCAAATAAGCGGGAGAAATGAAAGCAGTTTCCACCCCACTTTAATACGCTTTCCATTTTCATGAGTTGCAGGGAGCTTATGGTTAAATTTGTAATCAGCCTCAAATCTAACTTGAATAGAAAAAAGAAATCTAATCTGATAAGGAGGTAATGAAGCTACATAGTAATTATCTAAGATAACCTATTTGTGGCACTGGTTGAGCAGTGATGAAAATTCTATTTAGCATAGCTGGCTCATTTCTCGATTGTGATTAGTGAGAAGATGTGCTTTATAACCCATTGCCAATTTACTTTGAACTCCCTAGGATGCCAGGGATCATTACATTGAGGCTCTTCATACACCCTCCTGTGACTTGATTCAAAGCAAAAGATTTTAAATCACAACTGGTGGCATCAGTATTATGTAATTCTTGTATTTTTCCTTCAAGACCAGCATCCATGTGACTTATAAGGGTACTTAACAGTGAAGAGACAATAAAATACTATGGGCATCTTCATTATCATCAATTATATTTTCTGTTAATTCCTTTGGAATTACACTATAAAATCTGTAATATGTCATTTTAATACTACAACATTGATTAAATTGAATTGATAATGTATTTAACCAGGCAAAATCAGGAAAAATGTCACAGGGAAGATGTCTCACTGGCCTTTTTTTCAGGAAAGAGGAAAAATAGCTCAAAAGTCAACATTTTGTTGAAATTTGTTGAAAATCTTGTTTTTCATCCCTGAAAAACAAATCTTGCAGAAAATCACTGGTTTATTGTAGTCAGTCAGTCAGTCAGTCAGTCAGTCAGTCCGTCAGTCCGTCCGTCCCAGGAGTAGAGAGGGAGAGGTAGCTCCACATCTAAATAGACTTAACCTTCTTAATTTAAGGGATGCTGCTGCCTTGAGCGAGGTTATATTAGACTATTTTACATCAAGAAATGAGGACGATGGTGAGGATGACAATGGAGGAGGTGAATTTAGACAAGTTTTGTGTGCCTTTGAGGTAGAAGTGCACATATTTTACTCCAAAAACTCTATATTGTTGCTCTAATGTTTCTCTACCTGTTCAAGTGCACAAATGTTAATTTTGCATGTTCAATCAAACACAAATGATTTGAACAGATTTCCAACATATGGGGTGCCATCTTCAGACAGGTTTTATATGTTTGTAGCAGTGAAAAAATCAAGGCTGTGATTAAGCAGTAGAAGTCAGTTATTTATCATTCTGCATTTTAGATTATGACAATCCTGTCATGGAGGAC
This sequence comes from Brachypetersius gabonensis, assembly GCA_037577145.1. Taxonomy (NCBI): domain Eukaryota; kingdom Metazoa; phylum Chordata; class Actinopteri; order Characiformes; family Alestidae; genus Brachypetersius; species Brachypetersius gabonensis. The sequence goes on from JBBJLR010000024.1 coordinate 5,043,537, forward strand.
GTCAGGGACACCAGGGTGATGGCAATGTTGGGGATCTGTGTCTACAAGCACAACAGCGGGCACCCATGTTCAACTCGTTTCTTGTCAGAGGAGCTGTAGATGATTCATTGCTGTTACCTGGAAATGACACTTGGATAGTCTTGATCTAAATGCTTTACCTGAACAACTTCTTCCAAAGGGTCTTGACACTAAAAAGCAACAGTACCTTTACAATGAAATTAGGGAGTTTGTTGCAGAGGTCAAACAAGACTTGGTTTGCCCCCAGCCTCAGGTTCAGATGAATTAAGTGATTCTGGTAATGAACGTTTTTTTTTAAAAAAGGTTTTTAAAAAAAACGTTTCTGCTGTAGATATGTTTATATTCCTGTCATTTCAAGTACACTATGCCAAAAGTTAAATTGTTAAAAAGGTATATAGAGATATAAAGATATAAAATAGTAGTTCACTCAGTATGAAATAATTGATGTAAGACATAACGTGGTTATTATATTGTATATGATTTTATTTGATGTTCATGTCAAGTATGTATCATATGTAATTAACAAACTTATATTACATAACAGTACATAACAATAAAGTAATAACTGTACATATTACTGTACATTTTGTTTAGGTCTATAAGGTTATTATTATTATTATTATTATTATTATTGTTGTTGCTGCTCTTATTATCTTTAGCAAAATATATCTTAAATATGTTTCATCAATATGATGCATTTGTTTGTTAATTACTCTTAAAATACTAAATAACCAACAAGAGTTTAAAAAATTGTGGGGATAAGTTAAACTCCAACTGGTCAGCCAACTTTGGGTAATTATACCATTTGATGGGGACAAGGAATGAAAATAATGAAAATATAATATATATATATAATGTACATATATTAGGGTTGTCTCAGCTGGTAGACGACAACAACTTTAAACAGGCATTGCAGCGGGCAGCCACTCTCAGGGTTGTAGGAAGGAATTAGTGTGTATAAAGGGCTGACAACTTTTCAACAAATCTTTCTTTTCACTTAAGGAACAAGTAAAGTTTAGCAATAAACAGTTATTGACACCTACTCATAGTAGAACTAAGTAGAAACGTTGCTAGGACATCATTTTAATTCAATAATGATAGCTAGATTTATTATTTTTAATTTCAATTCATAGTCTTGTTTCTATTTGTAAAGTGTGTATCTGTGCTCAGTGATATCTTGTATGAAATGTATGGATATAGTATGGATAATATTTATTTATTTAGTTTAAATTTATTTGCATGTAATTCTAAGTTCTCACATGTTTGGTTGGGAAAATAAATGACGTACATTCAAATCAGAATGTCTTCCATGTCTGGAATGGAAGTACGGTATTCTTGAGTCTATAAGGTAAGAATAATATAATAATAAGATATTATTATAAACTATTATTGTGATAGTTTTGACTAAAAGAACATTTAGATTGTGTCTATTTTACTATCTACTATACTAATACTATATTGTCTGGGTTGCATAGAATTGCATCACTAAAAAAGAGACTAAAATACAACTTTAATTGACTAAAACTAGTCAAAAATATTTGACTAAAATAAGACTAAAATGCCCAGACTTTTATTTGACTGAAAGTTGACTAATAATAATAATAATAATAATAATAATAATAATAATAATAATAATAATAATATACATTTAATGAAGCGCTTTTCAAAATACCCAAAGATGCTGTAGAATTTTGTAGACTGTTGTGGTTAGAGACCATGAGTCCTGGCAGTCATGTGGATGTTACTTTGACCTATCCAAGAAAAGCCCCACCTTACAATTTAAATGACTTACAGGATCTACCACTAGTATAATGGTACCAGAGATGACAGAGAGAAGTAATGTTGTACATCATGTACAAAAATATGTTGTAATAATGCCAAGACACTTGGATATTAACTAATTAACTACTCTGAAGTAGGGCTGAAACGATTATTCGAGTAACTTGAATGCATCGATTACAAAAAATGTTCCAGGCAAATTCTTTGCCTCCAGGCTTCGTTTAATTCGTCACCACAGTCCACCTGCAGGGGGCGCGTGTGACCCGGGGAAGATGCTATTTTTGCTGCAGGGAGTAGGTTTTTTGCACCAAAGAAGAGCACACAGCTCTGAGCAGGAAACATGAATTAAAGCCCTGTGTGGGACTATTTTTTTAATCCCGCTCCCACGGAATTTCTGACGATTCCCACCCACTCCCCGGTCATATATGAAAATTAGTTTTTTAAAGTTAAAATGTTCTGTTATAATAAGTTAGTGGCGCACACTGGCACTTTCACACTGGCTGTGAAAAACGAAGAGAGCCGCAAAAAGCACCTCGAGAAAT
>JBBJLR010000024.1:5070819-5086694 GCA_037577145.1 Brachypetersius gabonensis
AGGCCTACAGAGAATGTTGTTTATCTTTCAGCAGTTTTAAAGCACTTGTTCTGAACGCACTGTGTTCAGGCACTTCGTTCAGAATATTAAAATGCACTTGAATATTCGTTTTATGAGAAGATATTTAATTGTACAACATTTCATCTTACATTTAGGCTATTCATGAGTGGAGCCAAGTAAAATATTTTATTTCAAATTATATTTTATGTTGTGCATTGTTTAAATGCTAAATAAATATGTTTTAATTTAATATAATTTTGTAACAGATTCTTTTAATAATTTAAGAATAATTTCTTTCTGTGTTTGTTTTGGTTTTCGGCCAAGTGTTTCCTCATTTTCGGTTTTGGTCAAAATTAACATTTTGGTACACGTTTTGTATATATAGCATAGTGTTCTTACTACAGAGTTTTCCAGAATATTTACTGGAGAGCTTTATTTTGACTATATAATAATTAGTAGTGGTCATAGATTTTTTAATTTAGATTAATCTCACTGTAATCTTGGAATTAATCTAGATTAAAATGGCTCATTTGAATTCTGCCGAAGGCACACACTTTCATATGTGTGAAAGTGACCATTCTGTCATACGTGAACACACCACAGCACACAGTGTGAGCAGCAAGTAATTCAACCTCTGCATTTAAGTGAAGCAGGGAAGCAGGGGGCAGCCAGGAACACGGTGCCCGGGGAGCAGTGTGTGGGGATGGTACCTTGCTCAGGGTACCTCTAGCAGTCTTGGGAATCGAACCTGGACTTTCTGATCACAGGGCGAATGCCCTAACCACTAGGCTACCAGCTGCCCCATTGTGCTACCCAAATAATGACTAAAAGTAAGTCTTTGAGAACGGGTTTCTCAACTACTACAGTAAACTAATTCCGCATTGCACAAGGTGCAAACAACCTGTGTCTTGTCGAGGTTTCCATTGGGAAGCTTCATAAAAATAAATTTTCCCTGAAGCAAACCCGGCGGCTTCATAGCTGCATCCATGTTAGCATGTCACGTTTGATGATGTAATTTTACAGTAGGCATACACACAGGTTCGAAGACTCGTTCTCCCCCCCTACAGAGCAATTCGGCTAGGTATACATCCGTGCTAAAATATCAAGGTGAAAGTCATTACATAGCTTGTGTAGTATAGACCCAGCTCCCAACCCAACTTAAGAATAGATTAACGGCGATATTGTTTTAATCGCTCGATAAGAGTCTCACGTCAACACAGCACATTAACTCGTATAACGGCCCACCACTAATAATAATATTGTTCTCAGAGTTTCTGGTCAGCCATAGCACTATTCTGATTCTGATACAATTTTATTGAAACATTTGTATGCGTTCCAGTTTCTTTGGTAACTTCTGTGTATGAAGTTACATTTTAAACATATTACTCGCTCTTGCATCAACACTTAATTGCAGCCCCTTTCCACTGGTTTAATCTTGTAGGGTGTTATAGGATAATATAATTAAAAATTACCTTGTAGATATGTTTATGATGAAGGAATCTGTGAATCCAGTAGATGCACATATCGGTAAAAAAAAGAAAGGAGAACATACTGAAAATGAGCCCTGGCCAACCTGAAAAACATGACAAAAGCTCAAGAATCCAAGGAAGTAAACTGAAAACACCAAGGATAAGCATGTTTACATTTATAATAAGGACAGTAAATTTCTTTCAAATGTTCTTAAAGGGAACTGAACAGGACAGATGGTTCTTTTATACTGAAATCAGTTCTTAGGACAATAATGAACATAAAGTCGAGTATCTTGACTTACAAATGAACTCTGAATGGTGTTACTGTAACCTTACCCAGTCGAGATTCGTTGACATTGTCATACAGCTTGCTATACCCTCGGACTTCCGCGAAAAACAGTGCAACTGTGGGAATGCTGATCCATGGTAAAGAAGTCATTGCGTACTTTATTTCACGCTGCACCTGGTTCTGTGTAGAGTAAGACAAGCAAAAAGGAAAAAAAAAAAGCATGTTTTGACGTGAACCAAAAATGCGCATAAAATTAAGCATAGACTACAATGAACTGTCCATTGTTAGAATATCTTTAATAGTTACATTCTTATTCTGTATTATTCTGCATTTTGTTTTACATGTAAAAGGGTGGGACAAGTATCTGACCTCCAAAAACTGAGGGTGTTTCATTAAAGTGTGGTCGAAAACAAAATAGTAGCTCAGAGCACCCAAGCCAAGATATAAAAGTGCAGCACCCAGGTTGGTCACCACCATCAGTCCAATGATCTGCCGCAAAGGCTCATCTTCAGGCCAAGAGCAGGGATACACATGGGGGGTGAAAAAATAATAGTCTGAAAAGTTCAGTACAAGGTCCATGGCTCGACCTAAAATGTGGAAAATAAAAAGAAATGATTCACAGATTAATACAACAATTCATAACATTTGTAACAAGCTCAATGAAGTTGGCATTACTGTAATACTAATATTCATTTGCAGACATTAATGAGTGATCTGCTGATAGGAGAACTAAGGTACGAACAAAAATATATAAAAACATAGAAGTGTAAACTTCATAGTACTAATCACGTTATCAAGCAGTAAGTTAGCATGTGTGGTGGTGGTTTGCAGATTATCATGCTTTTTTATGTAAGAGTTTGGAGCAGAAGTAAACCTGCGTGTCCTACCTGGAGAGGTGCTGAAGATCAGCTGCTTGAAGGGCCTCCTGCTGCTCCACACTGACACAAACACGGCGGGTGACGAACAAAGCCGCAGCCAATAGGCAGCCTGATCGTCACAACGCAAGCAGCGTTCTCGGATCTAATTGGACAAATGCGTGATCTGATCATGGCGCTATAGAACCACGGTCAGTTTTTAAAAGAGCATGGATTTTGGAGCTATGTTATCAAAGAATAAAATGTTATGTCATATTGTATCTGCTACATTAATATTATAGACTGTATCACTAATAATATAGACTATTAATAACAGCTGACCAGAAGGTGCGTTTTAGTGACTTCAGCCTCTCGTCATATAATTATAACAGTTCTCAAAAAAAAATCCAGATATTTAATCTCTGGTCGGATATATATGAAGATTAGTAAATGTGAATCTACTTCAGCTGTAGCTGCCCACATTTCCGCAAAACGGACCACAAAGTCTGTCGCGCAGCTGACGTCTTTCTCGCGCAAAAAATATGGGTTTTGTAGTTCATTTGCATTTTGATCATCACATGGCGAAGTATTATGTTGGATTCTTAGCTGCGGTGATTACATGGTCGCAAAAATGTATGTGTGTCTCCTTCCTCTTTCAGATTATCCCGTTTAGTGGTCGCCACAGCGGATAAACCGTCTCCATTCCCTTCTCTCCTCTGCATTGTTAAAATATGTGCAATGTTTGGGTGAAGCTATTACTGCTGGGCAGAATGTGCAATTTAGAACGTGCAAATTTTCTGGCGCATTTCTAATGCTATGCTATTGTCAAGGCCTGTCACTACATTGTGTACCTGTGTGTGTATCTTCAGTGTTCTCATTTTCACTTATACTTATACATCCACTTATACATATTATACATACTTTTATAAATATACTCACTGTGTACATGCATACAACTTGCCCATGCCTACAGCTAGTTTTACTCCGAAATGTGCAATTTAGTATACTTACAGTTTACATACTAATATGTATATTTTTACAATATAGTTGTGCATACTTATTCTTAAATTTTATACTGTACATTTTAGACATGTTTTAGATTGAAACATTTTATTGTATACTATACTGTGACATAGTATTTTAGCCTTTTTTATTTTATTCTATTGTTTTTCTTAATTTTGATGCTCTTAACTTTGTATTGTCCTCTTTCTGCCGTGACCAAGCAAATATGTCACTTGTTGGACTAATAAAGGTTTATCTTATCTTTCTTTCTAACACCAACTGCCTGCATGTTCTCCTTCACCACATCCATAAATCTCGTACTACACCTTCCTCTTCTACTCTTTCCTGCAGCTATATCCTCAGCATCCTTCCCCAAACACACTAGTCTCTTCTCAGCTCCAAAAGGTCCAACTCGAGCTATGCCTCTAACAAACTTTTTTCTGATGCTGAGATGAAGACGGTTGATCCCAGCAGGTGGCGCAGGTCTGCAAAGTCTCCTCCCATTGAAACGTCATGAAATGGGGACAGTAGAAAAGCGGGGCTGGTGGTGAGTATATCGTGTCTCTTGGATGTTTTATGAAGTTTGTCATGGACTGTCAAAGACTGTTTTTTAAATCTGTTTTGCGGTGTCATCAGATCCGTCCCCGAATGTTTCCAGGAGGTATGGACAGTGAGGTTCAGAGGGACGGCAGAGTGCTGGATCTGACCGACGACGCCTGGAGGGAAGACCGGCTCCCCTATGAAGACGTGAAGATCCCTCTGGTAACTCTCTCTCCTCCTGGAGTCATATTACTTAGGCTGCAGCTCTGTGCAGAGCTGAGGGACAAAGACTGATATGGAGTCTATGAAAACGTCTTGTAATGGTTAATGACAAACATAAGAAGGGCACGTCGTTCATAAAGTCCCTGAAATGTCCCCCCAGTTTTTTTGTTCTTTCTCCCGGTATTTATGCAGTGTCCCCCGGACTTCATAGGCTGTTCCCCAGTATTTATACGCAGTCCCCCCCCCGGTATTTATGAGCTGCCCACGGTATTTATGCAATATACCCCAGTATTCATGCTGTCTCCCAGAATGCATGCGCCTTTTCTCCAGTATTAATATTTATTATTGTAGAAAAAATGTAAATGTCCAAAAATGACCAAGTGCCCAAAGTATTTCACATGTGTTCAAACATACAAAACATCAGTTACTAGCTGGTAACACACCACAGCACAGTGGGTGTGAACAATGGGAATTTTCCCCCTGCATTTAACCCATTCACCAACGGCTCTGGATAAGAGCATTTGCTAAATGCCATAAACGTAAATGAAGCAGAGGGCAACCACCAAAGGGGGCACCGGGAGAGCAGTGTGTGGAGATGGTAGCTTGCTCAAGGGTACATAAGTGATGACAGGGTTTGAATCTCTGACCTTCTGATCACAGGGGCAGAGTCCTAACCTCTAGGCCCCCAGCTGCCCCCACACAATCATATATGCATCATATTAACTTTGTATCTCTAAAGGGTTACAGTTACTGGCTGTTTCATTTGGGATTAATAAAGTTAGCAAAAACTGTACAAATACTAAACAAAAAACTAAGCTCACACTTTTACACTTACTCTGCAAAGTGCAATCTAAACCTCCAAGTCAGTGACTGCTGTACTGATAATAGTCCAGTTGTGATTGCTTTTTAATTATTGATTGGGTGAAAAGGTTGCTGGTAAATTATCAGTAGATGTGCTACAGTCACTTTACACCTTCAAAGTGCACCTGATACAGTAGACAAAGTGTAGATCAACACTGTCTGAACAGAACATCATATTTTTTTTTCTTTACCCCCATCATTTAGTAACTCTCACCTCATTTACACTGTGCTAAACCACCATGACAGACAGATCAACACAGCTGACTTTTTTTCCTGTCTTATGTCACTTTTTTGGAGAGGAGTCTTTGTTCCAAAAGCAATTGTCTGTTTAAATAAATTATCAAGTAATGCTATTTTTTCCCTTTAGAGTGAACTTCCAGAGGCAGAGCAGGATAATGGTGGATCAACCGAGTCGGTCAAAGAGCAAGAAATGAAGTGGTCTGATTTGGCTCTTCAAAGTTTGCATGAAAATACTCCAAGCACTGGGACATAAATAATGAAGTGTATTTTTTAAACATTGGTCAATTTGCATGCAGGTTATTGTTGTGTGGGCACCAGTAGGGTCTTCCCTTTTTCAGATAAAGCTGTGTAAGTGATGAGATGCACTTACAGTTTTGTACCCAGATCTGGTGACAGCTGTTTTTTAGAAGACATGAAAAGATTGCATGTCAAAGTAGTGTTTAATGTTCAAATGATGTTTTGATACTTGAATGGAGAGTAAATGTTTTGTATTTAAAGCTGCTTTGACAATAGTTTTAAAAGATAGGCAGTTTTGTAACATGTTCTGAAAAATAAATATCTCTTGGACTTAGTCATACTTGTGTGAAGTATGATTTGTAGAAGAACATAATTTTGTATCTGAAATGACAGGTTGCAGATGCACTTAGGCAGCACTATGGTTATGACATTCAAATTTCATGATATAAAAGGCTTATGTTCTTTAGAAATATGAGGAGGAGGTGTTTTTGATACATTCACATACTAATGTTTCCTAATTAATCAGAACAAAGTAATATATACTTTAATATATACAAAGTTATATATACTATAACAAAATACCCATTCTTCATAACTGGCTCATTGTCAACTTGCCTATGCAAAAGCAGGTGGGTTCTTAAAATACTGGATCATGTGGACATTCAGAGAATGAAATCACCCTCTTACTCTGGCTGGACTGTTTATTTGTGTTTGTAAAGTAAACATTTAAATATTTTAAATGTAAAACACAATTTGTGTTTTATATATAATCTTCATCAACATGTTTTAACACGATCTTACAAAATGAAGCTTTCACATTTAGCACACAACTAGGCGGCTTCATAGAGCAGATGTATTGGTAAGGATTTGGGGGGGAATTGACATACAGGAATCCTGTTCCAATTATTTTTTGTGCAATTAACTGCTAAACACTACAGTAAGCCTCACTTACCTACTGGCATGTACAGTACACAAAGATGTCAAGGCAGCTTAACTAAATAAGGCCCTCCAGGGTGCATGCTCTAGTGAAGTCATCATTGCAGGAATCCAGAGATAGGATTTCAGATTGGTTGCTATAAAACGCATATGCTCTTATTAGTGTTTATATATACAGTAATCCCCCAGTATTACACAGATCAGGACTCGCAGATCCAGTAACATGCAGATTTTTTGAAAACTGATTGTTTTATGTGGAAATCTCCAAAACAACGTGGAACCTGCAAACATTTTTTTTTTTTTTTACTACAAACAAATAGTAATCCAAATATAAATTCAGCTAAATTTCCAGTTATTGGCTCAGCATCTCGGGCAAGAATTACAAACTAACAGCCGTGGTTTGGAGGGGGCGGGCCGGCAATCTGTGTGCTCTGAAAAAATGCCTAAAAGGTTTATTCTTAGTGTAAAATCTAATTATGCCCCCAACTATGCTCCCAGAATACTTTAATTTTATTTTTAAATCAGTTTAATACATTACCCTTAACCAAAATAAACCCATACTGTACTGTACAGTTTACACTGAACTCCTGCAGTGCTAGAATGCAAATACCGATCTTACCCCTGTACAGACTGCACTGTAATTCATGCACAGGCATTTTCTTTGGTATGCCTATAGTTTCCTTTTTATAAGTAGGGTAAATACAGTAATTGAATGTATTTTTTATTAATAAAAAGAGTAAAATATAGGAGTAATCACCAATCATTTTTTCAGTTCAATAATTTGTGTATTAATAACTGGCACTAATGAATTAAATATTGCCACAAAAGAAAATATTGTATCTGCTGTCTCCACAAATTTGCTGTGGTTTTTGCCAAAATTATTAGATCGGTTCTAAAAAAAAAAATGAATGAATTTGAAACACTTTAATTTCATTTTTAATTCAGTACTAAACATTACCCTTAATGAAAATGTTGAGAGAGAGGCTTAAATACGGGCAATCCACGCACTCCAAAGAAAACTCATTCTCTGTGCCTCTCTCCCTCTCTCTCTCTCAACATTTGCTTCATCTATATTCATCGTAACATTTTCTTGATCTATATAATTCATGTATTTTAGTGCCAGTTATTAATACAACTTGCCGCCAGATGAACAGTAAATTACTGAACTGTAAAAATTATTGGTGATTACTCCTACATTTTACGATATTTTTATTAATAAAAACATAACATTAAATTATTACTGTACTTACCCTACTTATACAAAAAGAAATGACAGGCACACCAAAGAAAACACCCGTCCATGAATTACAGTGCAGTCTGTACAACGGTAATATCGGTATATACATTCTAGCACTGCAGGAGTTCAGTGTAAACTGTACAGTACAGATACAGTTTATCTTTACATTTTCTTCAAGGGTATTGTATTAAACTGAGTTTAATATGAAATTAAAGTGTTCTGGGAGAATATTTGGGGGCATATTTAGACATTTGAAGCATTTGAAGGCATTTTTTGAACAAAACACAACGCGGTTTATCACTATACACGGGTACTCTTAGAACGCAACGCCTGCGAATATCAGGGGATTACAGTGTGTGCGTGTGTGTGTGTGTGTGTGTGTGTGTGTATAAACAAACTTTTTCTGTTTTAAATCCAAACAAAACAAGGCATGTTGCTGTTCGCAAAGGCAGAGGGCAGTATAATTTATAATTGATAAGTCATTTCTAGTTCTGCCAATTGTCCTGATCCAACGGATGAAAGACAAACAGATAAAAACACTGTTACCCAGAATTAACTTTTACATATATAAAAATTTAACAAAAACACAATTGTGTCAAAAAACTTAAAACCAGTTTCCCCTCACCATGAAACACTATTTTTATAGTTAAATGTCCCTTTTTGTTCCTGATGCAGATCATGAGCTTTTAAAGACAAAGCACAAGTGGGCTTTTATTTATAACATTTCTCAAAGTAAGAATGCTGACCTGGGACCAAGCTATGTCTTAAAAGTAGAATTGAATTGTATTTAATGGACTGGTGGGACCTGATCTTAGATCAGTGTTGTTACTTGGAGATGCTTGATGAATACCACCAGATTGACCATGTCAGTAAAGCGGTTCCAACAAAAGAACACAAACCCCAAATGCTGGCTGGTGTCTACATGTGTCTAGATTAAACATATTTATTGGAGAAAGACCTTAACTATAATTCATTAAGTTGCTGGTTTAAGCATTGTTTGACTGAAGTGTTAATTTTTAACTGCTAAACTCACTTATTAGTGCTTAGTATCGTTTTTCTTTCACCATGTTTCCAAGGGGAAGAGACAAGACTCAACCGTTATCTCTGCTAATTCACTCAGTCACTAACCAACGACAGCCTTATTAATACATCCTCAGTTATAAGTCTCTATCATTGGTCGTTCTGACAACAGAACATCCTCACCAACCACAGCTCACTAAAATCTAGTATGTTGAATTTTGCTCATAGCAAAAATATATTGTATTATAGTAACGGCACAGTTGGAGAACAAGAAATGAAATTGCACATTTTGGGTCCCCAACCCAAAAGCAGGAAAGTACACGCAACATACCACCTAGTTGTGTCCACTTTTACCATAACATTCAAAAATACACAATGGATATCAAGGTACACAGAACTGTTCTGTAAGAGATATAGTACATGCATTTCTAAAATGCAAACCTTTATAGCCCCATTTATGCCCAAAACCCAAGCAATTCTAATAAAACAAAACACAACATAAAAAAATCCCTAATAAACAGTAGTAATTTTTCAGATATACATTACATTTCTGGTTCAGGTGCATGTACCATTTGTCAATCACATAGTATTTACAGTCTCACTGCAACTTTTCTTAATATAAATGTGCATTTTAACACTTATTGAATCATGGTACATTTAGTTCCATAAAAAGTCCTTTACATATTGTTAACACAATAGAAAAACTGTAATGAAATTAAACGCATACAGTCAAAAGACAGTCCACTGTCCTGCAGAGGCTGCTGAACTTTATTTTGAAAACTGTTATCAACCTGCCAACCCTCGCATCTATTAATCATTTGCTCATTCTACATTAATCTCTGCTTCAGGCCTCTGCATGGCAAGCTCAGCTTGGATAAAAGCACCCTGTCCCAAGGCAGTGGAGTACGCTCGATTACTGAGGGAGGCAGAGTACCCAGGAGTGTGATAGGAACTCGATCCCACACGGTTTAGTACGGAGGTTTGTGAATGAGGTACTGGATGATAATCATCCAGATTATCATAGTGGGATTGCAAAGTTTGTCTTTGCCCATGTGGTAGGTGTGGATAGGATCCAGCAAGGTCTCGTTCCAAGTTCTCTTGTACATGAGATGCAGGGTTAGACTGGGTGTAGTGTGGCCGTTCTCTAACACTATGGGACCTCTCTGGCTTTGGAGGTGGAATGGGTTTAACGGGGGCTGTCTTCTGGTTCTCTTCACTATTGCCACTAGTGGTTTTGACCCTGCCTATGTGCCGATCTGGATCTAGACGATCACATCGAGGCTGGAAGCTTTTGCTCTCTTGTTGTTCATGCCAGTGCTTACTGCTTTGCTGTTTGTCTGTCACTTCAAACTTGGACTCAACATGCCCACCTTCTAATTGATGCTGCATGCTTCGAGGAGGAGGCTGCAAATGATGAGAATGGGTAGATGGATAGGTTCTAGAACTCCCTTCTTTTTGTGCAACACCTTTGTCTCTCATTCCATTTCCCTGTTTTCCTGATTCCATATACATCACAACGTCTGGGTCGGACAACAAGTTTCTGGAAATGTGCTGGGAACCTGGAATTACACTGTATCTCCCGTCCTTTCCTTCAGCAGAAATCAACACACCTTTAACAGGATCTGATTTACTGCGCAAGTGAAGCACCTCCAATCCACCAATGTCTCCTGGCATGTAGGGCCCCACATTATCATACTGAGAGATGAGATGGCCTTTCACCTTTTGTCTGGCTCGGCTTTCTCTGCGAATAGAATGCATACGAAGCCTCTCTGCTTCTTCTGGGTCCCATGCAAAGTAAACAGCTCCCTTTGAACCATGGTAAGGTGGGATGTCCCTGCTCACAAAACTATGCTCTTTTACAGGAATGATATGTCGTGTCAGGTACTGATAGCCTCCTGATTTCCCACCTGACCTACTGAGATGCTGGCTAGCATCACGACTGCTTAAAGAATGGAAGTGCCGTAATCGGATGGTTCCATAAGGATCCACATCATAATAAGGAACATCAAGAGGATGTGAGCCAGAGTAAGGGCTGTAGCGGTACTGAACTCTTCCATTCTCAAAGTAAGGCTGTAGCTGAGTGACATGATAATCGGCTTGTGAGGGCTGCTGGTAAGACTTGCAGTGGTAGACAGGCCGCTGACAGTAATACAGCTCATCTTCTGGAGGAACCTCTGTTCTTGTTATCGGCACTGAACGAATGGCGGTTGGTGGCACATGCAGAGAATGCACTCTGCGGATGGTTGGGTACACCGCAGGTCCATCCACTAAGCTATTGCCATGGCGGTGCACTGATCCATGGAAAATGTATTCACCCCTTATTGGGCCACGAGATTTGAAGGAGTGGTGAATGGACCTCGGTCCAATTGTATTGTAACGGCCATCGCCGTGGGCTCTGTAAAGAATTTGGGGCTCTGATTTAGATACATAAGAGAGGTTAGGAGGCACACTCTCAGGCCGATAATGGCACCCCATGGATGATGACCCGGAAGGGGCTGCCCTTTGATGGTAGTAGGTATCTCCAGTAGATTCTAGTAAAGCTGTCTCTCCCTTAGAATGGTAAACATAAGCTGATTGATGAATGGAAGACTTGCGTTGTGAAGGATGAGACTGTGGCAGAGTGTCATCCAGTGGTCCAGGCAGTGAGGCTTCTGCCAACATAGCATGATAGGTAGCTGCACTGGCCTCAGTTTTACAGAAGGTGGCTGTTGCAATTTTGCTTTCAAGCGAGCGAACAGGGGGGACTGGTGGTGTTGCCACATGGGAGTGCCGATGAATACTTTCCATATTCAAAGGCTTTATCACCTCCCAGGGACTTTCTCCACATGGTTCCTGGGGTGCTGCTGGGGTTGGTGCAATCCGTGCATTGGGCTGAGACTTGGACTGAACCTGAAGCTGATTCTGAGAGTGAGGCTGTGGTAGAGATTGGGGCTGCAATGGCATTTGAGGCTGACTTTGCATCTGACGCTGAGGCTGGAGAACAGCTATTGGTTGCTCAGGGGATTTTGTGGTTAGTGATGGGAGGACACTTTTAGAGGTGTGAATCTGAAACAGAAAATGAAAGCAAATTAAAATTAAGGGGGAGGGGGAGGAGAAGATGGAGCAGGAGAGAGAGAGAGAGATGATCTGAAAGCTCACCCCAGAACTGTGTTGCGATATGACACCAGACTCCTTTCTGCTGGTGGTGGGTGTGGTGGCACCACTAGTGGCATTGCAGGTAATGGTGCTGCCTGTTGTTTGTCCCGCAGAAGGCTGCAGCCTCTCTGGACTTTTGTAGATGGGGGAAAGCTGGACAATTTCACTGGCAAGAGGGGTACACTGGCTTGACACTACTGGAGTGACAATGTCCTTGCTATTACAGGGACTGCTTAATGACTTGTCACTGTTTACTATGCTCAGGTGCAGGCTGTTTGAGTGGGTTAGTGTTTCTGTTTGGGTACAGGGAGGAGGTGAAGAATAGGTAGCAGGAATCTGAGACGCATCCTCTGCTTCCTCTTGAGATTCCTGTGACTGGAGCGTGGGAGGGGGTGGCCAGTCAAGAGTTTCTAAAAACTCCTGTGCCCTAAGGGGTGAGACTGGTGAAGGAGGTCCAGAAGGTCTCCTTTGCGAACAGATAGTGGCCTGCTGAGCAGATTCAGCTAAAGCTAAAGCCAGCATGCGGGCAGCATTCTTTGGCTGGGGAGGAGGAGGAAGTAGTGACACAGAGCTTACTGGAGCAGTGGCCTTTGGTGAATCTAGAGCTACAGCTCCTGGGGAAGGAAGAAACAGAGGGTTCTGAAGTTCATAAGGAGTAAGATAATTGTCAAGAGCAGGCATCTACATGTCAAATCTTTTTTTCTACAATTAGGACAGCCATGCATAGTGTTAGAGGTCAAAGTCTGGTAAAGATAACTGAAAAGTAAAACAGTTTTTTTATAATAACAAATGATGAGTCATGACAAATAAAATTGTCTGGTATATACATACCTGTTTTTTCTAATGTTTCCAGTGGTTCATTAAATGATTTCTCTTTGCTCTCTTTACACTCACACAAAGCAGACTTGGAGAGGAGTTCTAGCTGAATGGCTTCGCTCAGAGGCAGATCAGTGGATTTTAAAGACAATGAGCCAGTTTTGGCAGAGTCTTGAGGAGATGAAATAGAGAAAGGCTGAATCACAAAACCTTCTGGTTCTTTACTAGGTATAGAAGTATCTGTGGGTTCAAAGATACTTAAGGGTGCCAACATGTAAAACTCTGCATTGCTCTCAGGAGTCCAGAATATAGCTTTCTCAGAAGAGGTCACTTGCTTTGCTGGACTGAGGTCAGGTGACTGATAAGGGCTGGTGACTTTTGCTCGTACAGGCGAGACTGGCAATGAGTCACTGACACTGCCAGGACTCCTCTTTAAACTTGCAGCATCTTTCTCTGGTGAAAGGACAGAACTTTCTGCCAAAGGCAGACTACATTGGAAAGACATAGGGTCAAAGTCCAGAGTGGCCATTCCAATGTCAGGGGGACTCAAATCCACATCATCAGTGGAGCGTGGTGGAGAGATAAGAGCTGGCACACAGATTGGTCCATCATCCCCATCACTGTCTCCATGGCCCACATTGTCATAAGAATTACAGTGATGCCTGCTGTCCAGCAGGTCACCATTGAAGGATGTGGACAAGGCATCACTGCTGGAGCGAGGTCTCCGGGGTCTGTACATTTTGGACTCACCTGGTTTTAGAGGACAGACAATCATTAGAACAGGAAGTAACAGAAACATGCTTTCAAATAAAAGTCAGCAGTGCCATGTGAGTAGACTTACCTTCAACATTGTGTAGTGAGCTGAGGGACTCCTCACTTTTAGCAGATCGAAGAGTGCCAGTATCTCCTCTACCTCCTGCTAATGCCATGGATTTGAGTTCATTAGGTTCACTTGGGTTGCGATGCAGTTTGCGTTTAGACATAGAGGAAGACTTTCCGAGGTTAAAAAATGACCGCCAACTACCAACTGGAGACTTCTTTGACTTTATAGGTTGTCTTTTTCTGTTTAAGGGAAGAAGATACACATATATAAGTAACAAACAGATGTGCATAGAATATTTATGTATGTCATTTAACATACCTCTCCATGGGAAATTCAATGACTGTGTGGAATTTGCCTTGTAAAGCAGCAGGTCCTTCTCCAACCTCAATATATTTGCTATCTGCAGTGACAGGAGAGTTGATTTGGGCTTGAGTACGTGCCTGGGCTTCTTCTAGTGTAAGCAGTTTTGTGGAAGGAGACGGCACCAGCAGCGATTTAGGCCGAGACAAAGAGCTGTGACCTACAAAAGCAAAAAGAAAGTACAAGAACATAAAAATTGGCATGTAACTGAAAGTGTAACTTCAAATAATTATTTCAAAATTTTCTTTTCAGTCATTTATCTCACATACCAGCACCCTCTCTGATGAGTGAACTCAGTTTAGGGCTGAAGAGAACATCAACATGGTTGAGAATGAACTCAACTACTACTGACTGTATTCGCACCTCCATAAAGGCAGCTGTTCCACTGAAGCATGCAGATTCTATCTGCTTAGACCTGATTGGATATCCAAAGGGGGTGGGGTTATCATAAAAAAGGTATGAACTTAAAATAAGTTCTATGATTATCTGTTAGCAGTAGTAAAAGCTTACCTCAATAGGTTTGGAGCCCAAACAATTGCCAAATTCTTACTATGCATGTTTGTGATATAGCTGAAAGTTGCCAGCCGTGATAAATGCCTCATCAGAAACTCCAAGGTCCTAAAAACAAATGGGCAAACAAACTTCATGTTCAAACCTGTATTTACACATGATATCTCAAAAAACATTAGTTGTAAATGGAAGTGGATAGGGCAGGACATTCAGAAAGAATGTGCCATGCAAGCCAACAGGGGGCACTGCGACCATTCCCTAACCTGTAATGTGGAGGAGGCAACTGCTGGATGACATCATGTATTTTGATCAGCCTCTCCTCATCTGTAGCTGCTGATACTGCCTCCTAAAATCAGGGAAAGAGAGCAGAGACGAAAGAGGAGACTCAGTTTCAGTACTGTCCAGTGGTTTAACCCGGACAACAACTTTCAACCCTAGGCCTAGACAGAGCACAGAACTTTCACAGCTCTCTACTAAGCCAAGTACACAAAGGACTCAGCATCAACATTCAAAGGTCATGTTTTTTCAGTACTCCCCTGGCTACCTGGAAACATCTGTGTTTTCTTTACCCCTGCCTGTTTCATCTGTAGATGGACTTCATTCTTGAGATGCTGTAAATATTCCTGTTCTGTTTTGCATGTGGATAAACTGAGTCTTGTTTCTGAAAACATTATAAGCCCTGACTTTGCATATTCAAATCAATTTGAAAGTCCTTAATATAAAGATGCTTCAAACTTCAATACAAAGACTACTTTATATAACTCAGATAAATGACTATTACTGCTGTCCACACCAAGACCAAATATTTTTTCTGGACACTCATTTTCCAGAACAACTACCTATGTCAATCATCAAAAATGTGTCTGTGAAAGTGTGCATATGTTGAAAGTGTGCATGTCTGCTTTAAGGCAATATTGTTTCCATGACAGTATTTACTATGTGCTTACTGAGAATTTCTCATAGAGCTGGTAGGTGAGCAGTGGGTTGGGTAGCTCTCGAAAGTAGAGCTTGCAGAGTGAGCCCACACAGTGAATGTCCTGGATGTAAACATCTTTTGTCAGGTCTGGGATCTGCTCAGAATCAAATTCATGTCTAAAGAGAAGAACACATGACTATTATCAGCTGACTTAAGAAAGGAGTACAGGTGCTGGTCATAAAATTAGAATATCATGACAAAGTTGATTTATTTCAGTAATTCCATTCAAAAGGTGAAACCTGTATATTAGATTCATACATTACACACAGAGTGATGTATTTCAAATGTTTATTTCTTTTCATTTTGATGATTATAACTGACAACTAATGAAAGTCCCAAATTCAGTAT
>JBBJLR010000024.1:5086794-5109538 GCA_037577145.1 Brachypetersius gabonensis
TTAGCTGATTAGAGTGTGGCACCAGGTGTCTTCAATATTGAACCTTTTCACAATATTCTAATTTTCTGAGATACTGATACTGTCAGTTATAATCATCAAAATGAAAAGAAATAAACATTTGCAATACATCAGTCTGTGTGTAATGAATTTAATATAGAAGTTTCACCTTTTGAATGGAGTTACTGAAATAAATCAACTTTGTCATGATATTCTAATTTTATGACCAGCACCTGTACATGAGAGCATGTGCTGCTTCTAATGGAAATTAAATGTCACAATAACACTCAGATCCTAATATATGCCAGCAACAACCACATAGCAGGATTTTCTGATTTGCTGATTTTGAGATAAATACACAGCTTGACACATAACAGAATGATCTGTTAAACCCATGTCCTTGAGGCGCTGTATATTTCTAGCTGTTTACAGGCCATTTAGAATTCTGGGTACAGTCCAGATTAGATCTACAGAGCAGTGGGCTTTTGTAATTTTCAGCTTTGTTTCTTTCTCATACCGCAGTTTCTGGATGTTGGAGGCAATCCCAGAGAGTCGATACATTCCATCCACAACTCCATGCTTCTCAATAAACTCTGTGCAACTCTTGAGAACCTGGGGAACTAGAGATTGAAAGTGTCAGCTGAATTGTGTGCTTGTATTGTTTTTGGTTAAAACCTTTCCTGAAATATAAAGTACAAAATCTCGCAAATAATTATAATGTTCTCAGGTGCTACACAACACAAGATCAACAAATATAACACTATTTGCCAGTATTCTCTATGAGCATTCTAGATGCAAATGAACCCTAGCTGTGGCTTACATTTAACAATTAATAATGATTAACATTCTTTTAGGTCAACATTTTTTTATGTATTTCCTTAGTCTCGATTAGTTTGCAAAAGGGTGCAAAATAAAGGGTTTTTTTTAGATTTCACACAATACAAATACTGTTACATAAAAAGCAGCAAATAAAAATACCCGGACAAGATTTTTATACAAATCAATTAGTTGGGAAAAACACACTGTGGATTTCTTCTGAATATTTCTGCACTGACACGTTCTTACTCCGGAGACACCAAATAGACTGTGGACCTGGTCTTGCAAAGCTACACCCAAAAGGGGTACGATCAGGGGAAGGAGTTCAAGGCCGGACATCCCTATCTGGCCTTGAACTCCTAACAACCATTATCCAGATGATGAGTGAGACACAGACCCTTTCTGAAGCAGCTGTTCAACTGAATTCTTGACATAGCAGTTTGCAGTGGAAAATCCTCAGGCCCTATAAACCGATTCTGATGGTTTTAAATTGGTGGTGCATTTAGAGGAGTGCAGTCTTATTTCTAAAGGAATGACTTTTGGTTAAAATTCTACATCTATGAGTAAAAGGTCTACAGACTGTCAAAATAATGAGATATGTCATACAATTATTTATGTTAAAGGTTGCACTGTTTGAATAGAATGTTCAGTGTCATATTTCTAAATATATGGTCTGATATCAACATTCTGAGACATACACATTCTTAGATTTAGCCTTAAACCTAGTTGCAAAGCCTCTTCAAGTTGTATGGCACCTTTAAAAAAGCACAGACTCTTGATTTTGGGTGTAGGCATTAGCTCAGATTTAGGAGGTTAAGAAACAGAGCAAGGGTAGAAAGCTGCCAAGGTGCTTTGAACCAATGGAGAAGAAACCCCCAGAAATTGCCTTGCAGACCATCTTACTTCATACCCCTTTAAGCCATAGTTGCTTTGTCAACTAAATCAAGAAGGCATAGCCACCTGTGGTGCTGGGGGTCGAATGTGTCTACAAGGCCACATAGGCAGAAATTACCGGAGTAAAGCCAGACCATTCATAACAAGGACATCATGACCTCTTTTTTATGCAGATCCATGAGTAATAGAACAAGTTTTAAACAAGGCAAAAGGGAGTTTTAAAAACATACCATCATGCCCTGAGTTGAGGAGGTGCTCTCCCAGGTCACAGCCAAACACCCTCTCCCTTAGGATCCCTCGCTGCTTCAGCTTCTGTTTGGTGGGTCGGGACTTCATGAAGCTGCGTAGGAATGTGATCAACTTCCCATGCTTTTTGGACACTGACAAAGAAATTGAGATAAAAGCTTGATGTATCACTCATTACAATAACCAGTGAGACACACGTTTTGACTTGATACATTAATATATCTCAATAAAAAAATGGTATGAAATTACACAAAAGTAAAAAAAAGGAACTTCCTAAATCTATTGAAAACTGATGCTAAGACAGCCCTGACAAACAAAAGGCCATTCTGCTAGAAGATCAGAACTACTGCATTCATCCAGAGGTGGATCCTAATTCCAGTGATTTGGACACTTTGTCCTTTCCTTTTCATGTTACTTAGGCACTTGTTATTCAACAACTGGCAAATTAATACTGGCCCAAGTTGTCCACCCCCATCCCTTACCCACCAGATTTATGATCTAAAGTGATTTAGACAAGAAAAACGCAAAGAGCCAGGAGCCCACATAGTGCAACAACCTACCTAACAAACATTACAACACTAAAAAATGCTCTTTGGGTTTCAGTTATAAAACAGTCACCACAGTGCAACTGCCAAGTTTCAATTACACAATGTTAGGTTTATTCAAATGTGAATAAAGCTTTCCAATTATGCAATTCATAAAGAAAACTTAAGTTTTTGGAAATCAAAATGTTTGGTCTGCTATGCTGCTTTTACTGACATAAATTGCTGAGAGCCACAGACATGCAAATTAAATCCAGCAGGCTGCCGTATAATTTCCATGTAAAGTTTTTGGACTAACTGGAGGAAAAAGGGGCAGGGGGATAAAGAACGAAGAAATGCCTTGTAGTTCACTGGAAAATGTACAAGTCTTACCAATAGTACTACAAACTCAAGTAAAACTGATGCCTAAAAGACATTTGTACAAATGTAGAACGCCAAAGCATAATACATTTTATCTATAAGCACCTTTCACCACACTCAAGGTCAATTTACAGAAGTTATTCAGAAATAAGAATGAAAGAATAGATACATTCATTTAAGAAGTGTTCATAATCCTTTTAAAGAGTAAACAGTGGATTTTGTAGTCCTCAGATAATCAGGGAGGGCATTCCACATTGGGGACCTTAAGCGCAGTTACTTTAAGCGCACTCTCCACAGATACGGCGGGCCAGCTGAATGTCTTTAGGCATGATGGTGCTCAGGTTCGTGTTCTTGAACAGACCCACCAAGCTCTGGAAGCGGGCTTGAAATCCTGATCGATCTCACACACCAGCTTGCGGATCAGCAGCTCTGTGTATTTTTGGTAACAGTGGATCTCTCTCAGAGCCACGTCGCCGGCCCTGTAACAGTGAGGTTTCTTCACGCCACCAGTGGCCAGCTGCTTCCAAGGCGTCTTACTACCAGTCGATTTGTGGTAGTTTGCTTTCTTCTTGCTTTAGTTGCGAAGCGAGATGATGTTTTGCCATAATATAAAATGGCAAAAATAATAGTAACATTTATAGATTACAGTAAGCCCTCAGTTTTACGCAGATCAACACTCGCGGATTCAGTCTAACACAGATTTTTCTAACAACTTGACTTTATTACCTCCACCAGTCCAGTGGTGAAAAGTTGTCAACCGCCATATAAAGTAGAAAAAAAGCCTACATAGTAAAAAAAAATACATAGTATTTGTGTTTTAACTAGGGGAGATTATTTTTTTAATCTAGATTAATCTCACTGTAATCTTGGAATTATTATAGATTAATCTAGATTAAAATGACTCTGAAGCCCTCCCCTCAAATGATCCCAAGCCACCCTAAATACATGGTCATTATTCTATTTTTAAATTATATATCCAAATATTTCATATAAGATATCACTGAGCGCAGATACGCACTTTACAAATAGAAACAAGACTATAAATTGAAACTAAAAATAATAAGTCTAGCTATCATTATTGAATTAAAATGATGTAGTGGCTGTCGAAGCTGCTGTAGGTAGCAGGCGGGCATTAGGACCCAGGTGAAGCTACACGGCGCTGCTTGTTAGCGAGTAGCAACCAGAGCATGTTCAGAAATATTTCTCTGGTAGCGCCGTTTGTACTCAGTTTAACAGAACAACACTGAGTGTCCATAACTGTTCACTGCTTAATTTTACTGGTTTCCTTAAGTGAAAGAAAAGGGTTGGTGAAAAGTTTTCAGCCCTCTATACACGCTAATTCATTCCTACAGCCCTGGGGGCCAAGGCTAAGGCTAAGCCCCCCTTGTCTTTCTGTCCTAGTGACGTCCCCGTTTCACAGTAGGTGTACATCGCAAAAAAATCAAGGTTTAAGTCATCATAGCTTGCGTAGTATAGACCCAGCTCCCAACCCAACTTTGTGAATAGATAAACGGCGATATTTTTTTATCGCCCGATAAGAGTCTCACATTAACGCAGCACGTTAACACCGATAACGGCCCACCGCTAGTTTTAACCCTGCCCCCCATTTTCAATTATCTCAGTTTTAGTATTAGCTGTGCCCTGTCTAAACATGTTGGTAGAGACAGTCATTTCAACGTTTCTTTTGTGTACGAGTATTTGTTTTTTCTCACTGCACGCTACTAATGCTAACCGTTAATGCTAATGTTTTTTTAAGCAATATTGTTTCCTGATTCTGATTATTTATTTACCTTTACATTTTCTTATGTTCTGGGAGCATATTTGGGGCATATCTATGGTTTAAACTATAAAAATAGGCTTTTTAAATCATTTTTTACCAAAACACAACACGTTTTTTCACTATACATGAGAGTTCTTGGAACATTCCCTTTGTGAAAAGCGGGGATTACTGTATACAATACTATGTATTGATCTGATGAATATACACATTAAATGATAAAACTTTAAAAAATACCAAACAAAAACATTCCAGACGGGAGTGGCGTCAGTCTTGCATGCATTCCCGTAACCTAGCAAACTTGTCTGTTTAATACAACAAACATATAAACATTATCTTGGCTTTACTTCATTTGCTTTAATGTTCAAGCAGGAAACTAAATCCCAGAATATCCCAGGGTGCCAATTGCTTGGACAATCAGCTGTCGCTGTGGCAACTATAATGCACCAAAGTTGGAGTTATTGTAACTGTTTGGATCACTGGCCCTCACATTAATTGTGTGTGTGAGTCTATGTGCACTGTGACATAAGATAATGAACAGTAACATTAAAGAATTAACTGTAATCACACTGTCTTTTAAATGCATTTAATTCAGGACGGGTGCAACAGTCTAAGTGTTGACCCTGTCATCAGAAAATTTCAGTCAGTGATAATGCCACAAGCCTCACTTTCTCTAGGTGTGTAAGGTGCCAGAACATGTTAGTTGATGTAACAGTGTTGGCAATATGGATTTTCATCCAAACATACGATTGTCCAATGACTGCATTAGCAGCAGTTTGAAAAGATGTAGTGGCAGGCTTTAAAGCATAACACTAGCCTTCCTCACAGCACTGGTAATCTCACATGTCTGGGGAGTCCTAGCTAGCAAGTAGAACAGGACATGAGTAAATTGGTAAGAAGTTGGGGGAAGAACATGCTGATTTAAAGGACACATGCAATCTTTCATTTAAGTGGAACCACAATGGACACTGAAGCTAACATTGTGAAAGAACTGTTATGCCTTATTAATATGCAAACTAATTATATTTAAATTGGAAATGTATTCTTTATATGACACCACAAAGCCATCTTGACATTCTAGATTCTATTCTATATGCTTGAATACAAATTAATTTTCTCAAGTTTATCCATCACAGATGTCCTGTTCTACTCTCTTCTGGGCCAGAAAAGTCACAGATCCTCGTTTGCACAGACTGCCAACCTAAGCCAAAGTGTCAGGAAATAGGGCCCAGAGAGCTGCAAATGAAGTGTTAAAACATCCTAATCACATAGAAACAAACAGACTATTTTAATATGAAACTACAGAATATCTACGCTAAAATAATAAAATCTTTAACAGCTTGTCTCTCAAAATATGAAAGCCTGCTGTTTCTCTGAAGAAATCATATGCTGTGATCATTTGGGGTGAAATAATGTTGAGAGAAAATGAATTCAGATAAGTGACATGAATGAGAGTTAAGTTATAATGAAGAGCACATGGAACACCACTGAACAGGCAAGCTTTTTAGGAACTGGCTTAACTTATATAACACAATGAAAAATAACTCCTTCTTACCTTAAAAGGACAAAAGGGATCTTGTCTCAGCACAAATTAAGACTAAGAGTATGACTAAGAAAATGCTCTAGCCTGGTCAACCAGCACAGCAACCTCAACCACAGCTCCATTCACCCGGTGTAAACTTAGTCAACTTTTTTTCCCTCCTTTTGCATTTTTCCCAGTCAGTAATTGTCCAGCCCCCAGTATCAGCTTTCAGCCATGGAAACTGTTGGGGCGGACTAAGCTAAACCGCTCCCACCATCATGAACAGAGAAAAGCTCTCAGCCCTGTCTACAGTTATGATACACGCATGCGCGCACACACATACCTCTTCGCTCAATCTCCCCCTTTTCATGGTTCACCGCTCCTCTAACACAGAAGTATCAGCCTCTCTCTTTCTGCTAAGAGCTAAATATGACACGTCTTCTACTGCAACACCAAGTTCTTTTTGGCCAACAATGACCAGGAAAATTTTGTCTTCTATTAATTGCTATGACCCACAAAACATCTTATATTGCTTAAGTACTGAAAGCTTAACTAGATAAAACATTTCCTGTTATATCCAAACCCTGAAGAGTATATTTATAATTAATCTACTTATATATAATGTGTACCGCTTTGAAACTTTAAACCTGTTTAACACACATTTTCAAAGTTCACATTCTTCAAATGTTGGATGTCTTTAAATCAATCTTTAATATTTTTCTTCAACTGTTTTATGTTATTTATTCCCTTTCCATTTAATTCTCACACTATATCCCTCTACCTCACACACACACAGATAGACA
The DNA here is from genome assembly GCA_037577145.1 of Brachypetersius gabonensis. Taxonomy (NCBI): domain Eukaryota; kingdom Metazoa; phylum Chordata; class Actinopteri; order Characiformes; family Alestidae; genus Brachypetersius; species Brachypetersius gabonensis. Next base: position 5,093,752 of record JBBJLR010000024.1, read on the forward strand.
GAGAGAGGGTGCTCAGGCAGGAAATGGACTATACCGCCTGGGAGAAGGGGACAGTTATTGCTATGTGTTCCTTAAAGAATATCTCACAGTCATACACAGCTGCCTTGGCTTGTTAAAGCAGACAGCTGCCCTTTGTTCATATGAGAGGAAGACGTTACTGCTCCACAAAGAAGTGAGAAAAAGAGAAAAACCTGCTCTGATTGAAGGCTAAACCTAATCTAAGTAGATCTCCAAGCACAACACTGTGTGTATGAGTGTGTCTGTGTTTGTATATAAAACATTCTCATAATTACATTCTGTGTACTGTTTTAACCCACGTGGCAAAAATTTGCAAGGATTAACCATTTACCTGGAGCATGCCAGTCTCAAGACAGTCACACCAAGTGAATGATTCACAATGCTCTGCCAGTACAGACAGACCTCCTACTGGGGAGCTGAAGAAACACCTGTATTTGAACACACTAGGGTAGCCTAGAAAATGTGGTATTTCAGACCCAATAAACTAGTTCACATACTAGTTCATATTGTCAGAGAACAAAGGTGGAAGTATTTTATATCCTTGCTCTAACAGAGTTTAGTGAATCAGCTTTGAGATGGTGAAAGAACAGAATAATTAACCCAAAGCATAGGCTTGCCACTTAGGGGGACATATTAAATAGCAGTACTGGAACCATGGGTATAATGTTAGAATGTAGGGCAGATTAGAAATAAGGAAAACATTGACAGAGGGAGAAATTTGGGCACAGGTAGTTTAACTGTTGACTTGGTCTCAATAAAATGCAAATCACAGACTAAGACATTCATACACATTTACGAAAGAGGAAGCATAAAAACAAACAAGACAAATGGAAAACAAAAGTCAGAGTGAGCGAAAAAAAAAAAGCCAGTTTTTGACACTTTTCATACCAAGCTGTAGGAAAACACAGTGCTGGGCAGTAATTATGAATGTTCATAATCCAATATTTTCATGTTTACTGTTATCTAAAAATGAATTAATGCTTCATTTATGCTAAAAGGATGTCTAATAAAACTAACCTAATTTGTTCCTATTTTAGCATGGTGAAGGGCCTTTGTGAATTTATTGATATTAGGGATGCACCGAAATGTTTTCAACAACCGCAGACTGCACAAGCCAGAATGGATTACTGTCTGCAGTGTGGGTGCATATATCTAAAGGGGGTTCTCCACTGACTGGTAACAGCTCGGTTCGGTTCTACTCTGTTCAATTTGGTTTCGGACCTTCAGTTTTCCACTACAACTGGTTGCTATAGCGACCAAACATTCTGAGAAGCAACATAAGCAGAGCGCTCCAAGCTGAGGTGAACAAACTGGCATTATTACAATCGTCAGCATGGATGAAAACAGAGGGGTTTTATTTCTTATGCTTGGTTTGTGGCTGTTTGACACCAAACTGAGACAATTGGCTTACCAGACAATGCTTAAAGAAACAATATTAGCGTTAGTTAGTGCTAAAGCTAACGATAACGCTAATGCTAACGTTCAGATACGGAAAAGCAAAAAAGCTAGTAGAGTTGAACCGAACCGAGCTGGTACCAGTCAGTGGAAACCCCCATAAGAAAGACACACGGAAAGCCATTTGTAAAGTGTGGAATGCTGACATTTCTAGAGAGGTGGATCCACAAAGGCACAGAGTATGAAACAGACGAGACGAGACCCTTAGAGCACACCCACTCCACCTGTGTTTCTGAAAACGCAGGAAAGTTTTCAAGTTATTCGTTTTCCACTGGCTATGCATCTCTGTTGTAATACACTGTTTTGTGAAAGGATTCCAGAGAATGTTCTACCTTTCACCAATTTTTAAAGCACTTGTTCTGAACGCACTTTGTTCATTCGCTTCATTCAGAATATTAAAATGTACTTGAACACTTGTTTCATGAGAGAAGATATTTAATTGTATAATATTTCAGCAATCTTTTAGGCTATATATGTGTGGGGCCAAGTAAAATATTTTATTTCAAATGATATTTTATATTGTGCATTGTTTGAATGCTAAATAAGTGCTAATGAATGCTAATGTTCATAGTTTTGTAACAGATTCTTTTAATAATTTAATTTCTTCGGCCAAATGTTCTCATTTTGGTCAATAAAAAAAATCATTTTGGTGCATCCCTAATTGATATCTATAAAAAATGCTTTAAACACTGGTGTAAAGCATTAGATTAGAAAAATGCAAGAACGCAGATTTCAAGCATGTGGCTAAGTACGATGGGAGTTCCTATATTGGACACCCATTGTGGAATTACTAGGATGATATTAAGAAAGACTAGTGACTAACTATAGACTAGTGTCAGTGGTTTCTATAAAGACTGGAAAGACTCTGGCAGACTTAAAATTAGCTTGTGGTTGGTACACAAAGGAACTGTTTGGTCTACCTGAGCTCAGTCTGTGGGAGTTATATGGGTCAGGTACCCACGCACTGTCCTGCTTTATGCTCTCCATCTCCAAATCTGCATGCAGGAGAGAGGCAAGCCAAGGAGCTTGTCAGAGAACATGTGAACAGCACCCACCCTTTCAGCAGCCCTTCAGGCAGTTGACACTTTGTAAGGAAAAAAATAAAAGAAAACATTCCCCACTGCATTCCCTGTCTATTAGGCAATGTTTTATAACTGCTCAGAAAGAGTCATAAACTGATAAGCAAGCTAGTGCTGTAAAATGCACTTAATGGAAAAAAGATTAAGCTACTATGGGAGGCACTGCTGTGTGTAGGTCAGAGTACTTTAACAAATGAGAAAGAGAGAGACAGAGTCAGAATAAGAGTATTTTAGATGTATACGGGGTAGAAATTAGCAAGCTGTTTAGAAATAAAGTGTTTTGGGAGAATACCAGAACGCACAGGGTGGGAACAGACTCCAGGATGCCGGTCGCAGACCAGAACAAAGGGAAACTGTGGGCGCAGTGGAGGGACATCATTAAATGTGCATGGGAGAGTGCAACCAACTCATTCAAATACACATTAAATTCAGTTATTACACAGATGAGGCCCACGCAGTAAAGTAACAACAGCAAAAATGTTGTGTGTTTTTTATACAATTACGCTCTGCATATGATAATATAAAGCATGTAAACATCATGAACGGCATTCCTTCAGCAGTGCATACACCCTGAATATTCTGCCCACCCAGAGGCAGTCCAATGGTTAGTTTGATGAGTCAGTATGAGTCACTGCTTTGGGGATGCCAGAATGCACTTATGTAAGCATGAAAAAGAAAGAATGTCAGCAAAGGGTCTGCGTTGTTAGAAAGCCCTCCAGAGAACTGTCATGGTGCTGAGGGCAGAGAGACAGCAGCACGTAACCAGGATTCTATGTGACAGTTTATTTACAAAGCAAAGAGAACTCAAGCCCAACACAAAGCACTTTCAACTCAGAGGTGCCGGTTCTTCGAGGAGTCTCTGTACTCCTTGGTAATCCTCAGTCCTTGTGATTTCCAAGCAACCCGTCTCTACTCACAGACGGGTGCGTACTGTACTCTGTCTTTGTCGGGTCCTTCTTGAGGGAACAGGTCTTTCTCACAGCCACAATTCACTCCTGCTGGAACACATAAGAGTCGCGGACCCAGCTCGTGACCAGCAGCGGAGCCGGAGGAATGTCAGGGGTTTATCTCCCTCGAAGCCAGCCTTCAACCTGGAACGCTCAGAGCAGGCTCTCCTAGCCCACTGTCCCCACTCTGGATAGCAGCTGGCTCTCGACTGCTCTGTATCACTTGGGCTTCTCTTCTCCATACCTCCCACTGTTAGAGACACGTTCCACTCGCTCTCCTTTCAGCTCTCAGGTCCTTCTCAGCTTGGTGTGAAGCTTTCAGTCCTTCTTGTCCAAGTGACTTTCCTAGGGGAAGAGAACTGCGCACAGTCCTCACTCACTCACACCTGACTCTCACAGCACAGCATAAACCACAGGGTGATACGTTTACACCTCCTTCTGACGTGACCTGACTTGAGATATGTTTTCCTACGGTGAACCTTCACCGGACCCTCCAAAACACTCTACCAGAACCCCAAAAGGTTGGAAAGATCTTGGGGTTAGATGTTGTCTGTCGGTGACCACGCACTGAGTCTCTGGACTAGCCAGGTTTTAACCATACTCACAGTCAATCACATGCCCTGCCCACTTAGCTCCTAACACACACTGGGCTCCTAATGAGCACACCTGCAGGCATTCACACACACATGGTGGCACCTTTACCTGATCCCTTTTACTTCTAAAACTGCTGTGTGTGATCAGGCGCCTCCTGGCCCTCGTTAAGCCTGCACCTGATACACACACAACACACACACTCAACTAAACATAAAGACTGGCTATACGGCAGCCACCCTGAAAACAAAACTCACACCTGTGGAACGTGCACAACACAAAAACACCCTTACTGAAAGGCTGCCTTTAACGGCTGCCACCCTGAGACGTTACATAGGGATTAAGGACAGGCTCCTACACCCAAAAGGTGTACAGTACAGTGTACAGAGGGATTAGTATTAGTAGACACTTCAGGCTGTGGTAGATACACGACATGAAAGTGGTATCATGCCACAACTAGATACTGTTAAAAAAAACTATGATAATAAAAAGACAAATTTGTAGGAGGTTTTACACGTATTAGGCCATCAGTGAAAACTGCATAAAGACACAGCATATGAATTCTTAGACACAGTATATTAGAATTCTTAGAAACAAACACATTACAACTGACAGCCCAATCACACGTGAAATTATGCATGTTTATATGGTGTTGTAAGGTCCTGCAAACATCACTTCATTGCCCCTGAAAGCCTTAATCACAGGCCCAAACAAATAAAAAAAGGAGCAAAGGAAGATGCACAAACAGAGCAGTAAGCAGAGACTGCTATGTGGCCTGCTGGTGCTGATAGACCTGCTGAAACAGAGGAATAAGAAATAGCACAGGAAGAGCAACACAAAGAACCATCTGAAACATACATCTAGGGACAGGAAGTGACTACAGACTAAGAAATCCCACACACACCACAAGTGCATGTGGGCTTTAGAACTTTTGGTGTGCACTCATTTGTAAGAAAATGCTTTCGTTTCATTTGTAACTGACTTTTAGAAACTGCACTTTGTATGTTCAACCTTTTGAGAACCCAATAAACAGAAGCCATTGTTTTGGTTTTAGGGATTAACTGACAGATCCTGACTTAGTACTAGAAAAAATTACAATAGACACAAACACACACACACACACACACACACACACAGTTTGTATTCACCTTGTCTGCTTGAGGTGGAAGGAAATACCATCATAGCTCTTCTCCAAGTGCTGAGTGCCACTCTTAAGAAGCTTCTTCATACTGGTGTCCAGTCTTTCTTGAACATTCACCACATTCAAAGGACTTTGTGTCCAGTAGAGAAGAGCACCAAGGACTAAAAACATCATCATACATCCCATCAGGAGTTTCTTCCTCTGAGCACGCATGGTGACCTATAGAACACAAAGACAAATGATGTCTCACCAGCATTTCAAAGCACCAAATCAGCCCCTTTAATGTTACACATGTCCCTGAAGCACATTAGAGTCAGTCCTGGTCAAATTATTTGGCATTTTTCTTTAAAACCAAAACATCACCTGTACCTGCACATCGAGATCATGTGAAATAACAAGAACAAACTGGAATTTTACTTGAATATCAATTTCTAATAAAGTATATCCACACTTAGAAGTCTGTTCATCACATCTGAAGTTTTCTGCAGCATGGGGGTCCTCAAGTTACAACAATCTCAAGGTTTCCAGTTTGGAGTTTACAACGTTCACTCCCACTCGACTTGCACTGTTAGTCTCATACCTACGGAATACGTGGGTGAACTAGTTTGGTTGCGCATGGTGGAAGAATACACAGTAATGCATTGTATGAGGGAGAGGGTTTTCCTTTTCCTCTGGATTAGCTGTGTTTATACGATTTTATACCAGTGTTATAACATGTTAGAACGGATCCATCACAACTGATGATCCCAAACACATTAAGGAGGAGAGAAACTCCACTAATGAACTCTTGACGAAGAACACCTGTTCATTAAATACCATTCCAGGTCGATTCCTCATAAATCTGATTGAAAAAAAAAACAAGAGTGTGCAAAGCTGTCATCACAGCAATAGGTGATGTTTTCAATATAAATCTACAATTTAGCCAATATTAAAAATAAATAAGGAAATCGCTGAATGAGAAGATGTGTCCAAGCTTTTGACAGGTATTGTTTCAGGTTTGTGTCGCACCATGGCCCTGAAGTAATGTTGTTTAATTCCACTGTGTCTTTGTAGATGGCTGTAAAGACAAATATTAGCTTGACTTGTCCTGAAATTTTTATTAAATTGTCAGGACATCTCTCCACAAACTTCATTTAAAGAGAAAGAGGCAACAACAACCATAAGCACACAAAGTGTTCCACCAAAGAACGGTTAAAGGTAGTGTGTGTATATATATAAATGTATATATAATGTATATATAAATGTATAGATGTGTGTTTGTGTGTGTGTGTGTGTGTTATACTGAACTATACTATGCTGAAACAGTCAGTAAATTCCCCATTTTTAAATATTATAAAATTCACAGAGACACGTTTTGTTTTTTCAAACAGGTTTTTTCAAAGATGAACGTATTGTGTAGACACTGTTTAAGTTATAAAACATGGTTTCCTCCTCTGTCTATTTCGCCCTTACATGGAAAGGAAGTTGTAACACTAAATCTTTTTGAACTGGGTTTTCCTGATGTGACAGAAATGTAGTGAATCGTTTCCGTACTGTGCAACTACACCAAATAACCTTTTGTCCCTAAGATTCGGTCGAAATCAAGAAAAAGGAGTTTGAGAACTTCAGAGAGTGTAAAGTTGTGAGTCAGGAGCCATATGTTCAACATTTTCCACTGAAGTGGAAATAAAATCATAGACCTGATCATGAGCTGGAAGAGCTCACAATGACCAAAAGTGCTTATTAAATTTATTTCTTACCTTCAGAAAAGTGACCGGCTGCCTCCTCTGCCCGTCTTGGTTATAACGTAATCTGCGGCTCTCCGGGGGACAGGTGACGGCACCCGCGCATGCGTCTCACACTCATTATTTCTACAGTGTTTCAAAGAGTTTCTTCCCATTGTTTTATCTTGTTCCCTGCAGAGGTGTAGGTGTTTGCACCTGTCCCGGTTTGCAGCCTTTTCACGCGGAGGTGAACATGGAAACCCGTTTCACCTGAGGGTCTTACGCATATTGTTGCGTCAAGTTAAAATAAATATCTAAATGGCTGTTAGAAACGTTTTGCCCTTGTTCCGAGGGTAAATTGTTATTCGTGGATTCAGAAAGTACATTCAGTTTTAATATTTCTCACCACAACTTCGTTCTGTTTGTGATGTGACAGAAACGCACACGGCTCAGACGACTATTTACTTTTTTGACCAGTTTGACTACATTCAGTGATTGAACCTGGATTTGTGAAAGTGGTTATGGCAACCCTGAAGGAAAAAACACTGATCGTTAGGTTGGATTGATCTAAGCGTAGATGTCTTAAAGGGCCCGTAACGGCATTACTACTGCGTGCACAGCTGTTAAAGGAAATCATAGAAAATGCTATGTGTTCTGAGGAAAAGTGTGACATAAGTAAAATATATATTTTAATTAAAATACTGAAATGTTTAAGCTGTGAAATGCTATTGATTATGAGACTACATTGCTTTTATTTTTTGTTGTAATATAAAACATGCATTTTACATGTTTTATATTACAACAAAAAATAAAAGCAATGTAAGAAACTCTTTTTATTTGTGATATCTTTACAAAGCATGAATTAAACACCAAATGTCACCTTATACTAATATTCTTTTTATGGCTGAAAGCTTTAAAGTGAGAGTTTCTCTGGAACTCCCTATCACAACCCATCAGAAAATGTACAGACTTGGCAGCTGTCAAGTTTCTTCTCAAAACTCTTCAGATTTGCTTATAGCTTCTAACCACTGTTCTTTCACCCACATGCACATGTTCATCTGTTTCATTCATTTGTTCTTGCATGTGTTGTTTCCCTATGTAAGTTTTAAATATGTTTTTCAACTTTATACATTTTTTATTGTATCTTCATTTCTATGTATAGCATCTTTAAGTACATTTAAAAACGCTCTATAAATGTATAATAATAATAATTATTATTATTATTATTAGTAGTAGTAGTAGTAGTAGTAGTAGTAGTAGTAGCAGTAGTTGTATGTAATCATATCAAGTGTTCCTTGTTTCCTTAACCCTGTGCAATATGGAACAAGCCAAAAATCATAAAATGCTGCTAATTGTTTCCATCCCAGTAGAGAAAATCAGCTCATTCCACAATAAAATGTCACTTATATTGGTTTTCAGAAAGTTTTAAATTAAATTCTGTAATGATGGCTGTTTTGGGGTATGCAGGAGCATCAGTAACTCATGACAAAGAAGAAAGGCCTCTTAGCCTTTAATGCAGCTTGGATGCTTTGCTGCTACTTTTAACGTCTTACATTGTCTCACATTGTCTCACATGCATAAAAACGTATTCCGATTTCTACTTGTTAGTTAAGACTGATGTGGTTCAGCTCATTTCAAGGGAAATGTAACACATTTTTCAAAACTTCTCCTGTAGACACTGCCCTGGTCACTAACACTATCACTAAACTCTTTGAAGAAATTTGGGGCAGTAAGTTTGTCTACAATGTGATTTTAAATCAAAACTCATCCAAGCGAAATTTCCCTTTAGTCATTCACAACTGATTTTTAAATGTAGCCTTTATCAATGTAAGAGAGTGGCTGGGAAGTTGTTTTTTAATCAGCTGTTGCAAGAACATAGGCTTTACACAACAGAAGGTGGACGCTTGGAAGGTTCTTTTAAAACAAGTACTGTAGTTCAGCTTTGCAGCTACAAAGGTTACATTCATCTTTGAGACTTCTGAGTTTACAGTTTCAATGGTATTAGCCTCTCCCATCTTCCTTCTTTCTAACTAGCCAATGAAAAAGTTTGTCAGCATGAGTTCCCCTTTTGAGTCTTAGTTTCTCGCAAGGTTTCTTCCTACAGCTTTAGAGAGTTCTGGTTCTGCTTTGTGAAAACTTCTTTTGAAAAAAAACCCCAAAACTCTGAGGAACACAAGAACAGAGAAGAACACCACAAGACCACAAGTGCACACAGATCAAAAGACAGTACAAAAAAACACAAGATCAACCAAACAAGATAATATTTTCTGCAATCAGCAATAGCTACAGAATACAATACAGTATTACAGGTTAGCTATCTTTTACTTCCCTTTTTGGAACAGTCTGTTTTGTAGAGTTGCATAGTTATAAATACTTCTAAATAATTGGTACATTCATGTTGAGACCATTCATACAGTTAAAATGAAAAAAGAAAGTGGATCACAGGCTTACTCAATATTCCCAAAACTGCTCAGACATTTGTAGGGAAAATCATTCTGTAGAGTACCTGAATAAATACAACTACATTACTTAAAAAAGGGTTAACTTTTATGTTAGCATGGAACTCTTTCTTCTGGCATGTGTGAGATATAACATCGCTGGAGCCCTTTCTGAAGTGGATGGGCCGGGACGTGATCTCTTAAATCTATCTTATGACCTTGTCTATGGCGTGTTTTGAGGCAAATCTATTGATCTTCACGACTTTTCCTTTGGAGATTCTTGCCTCATCTTGAGGATTAGAACATTCTTCAGTAGGCGGGGTTTCAGAGGCACTCTTCCAATCAGAGTGCAGCACAATGGGATGCTCCGTGGACCTGCAGGTCTGAATGCAAACTGCACAAAGGAGGCCTCGACACGAAATACAGGCAAGGGTTTTAAAACGGACACATTTCTGTAAATGATTTGCAGCATTTCTGAGGGACATTCAATATTAGCTTTGTATTACGTCATCGGTTCTCCTGCCTCCTTACGTGTAATTACGTTCTCGACATGGAAACGAGCTCAGTCTTCCAAGCAGCAACACGAGAAGATAACGACGAGCTTCCCGCGCTTGAAATGAAGGCTTACAAAACAAGTATTCACTGAAAACCACTAACAGGACTTCAGGTCGGTGACTAACCTCCTTCAGAATTAGTCTGTTCTGCTAGCATTTAACATTCGCATGTGGTATCAATAGTCAATCAATTTGATTAAATGCAATTAGATACTCTCATGCCAAGGTAACAAATACGTCTTAATAGTCTATAATTTAATTGTAATACAGTGGCATATTGCCAGTCCTCATTTTGGCATGTACACGTGGAGCTAGATCCTCTACTACTGTCTCAGGGCTGTGTGAAACAGCCTTAAATTCCACAAGAACATGCAATGGATCTGTTAAACGTTGTATCACACCTCCCACTTTACAGCTACATCACATTTAATGTTCTTTGTCTGTGGCTTTGCTTTTCATCCAGCTTACTGTGTGACAATGTGACTCAAGAAGCCAAGATGCAGCAGCAGCAGCTGAGAGCTGAAGCAAATCCCAAGATTTGTCTGTCACACAAGGTAACCAGCTTAAAGCACCTTTATCCACAACTAAAGCTTACATTAGCTCACAGGTAACTTGGCTGCTCAGATTGTAGTAAGGTGATGCAGCAGGCAGATACACAACTGATCCAAAGCATGGCTGCAAAACTTTTTTATAATAATGACTCACTGGGGCAGCTGATGGCCTAGTGGTTAGAGAGTTTCCCCCTGCGATCAGAAGGTTGTGGGTTAGTATCCCAAGACTGCTAGTGGCACCACTGAGGTACCCTTGAGCACGGTACTGTCCTCACTCAGTAATTGACCTTTTTAAATCACATGCACTCATTGATTCTTGAGAGAATTTTGGCCAGTCTTTTGCCCCCAATAGGAGATCTTAATGAATGCAGACCACTTATACAATCTTAGCCTGTCTTCACACCTACCTTGTTTGGTTTGACCAATCATTCTTTCTCTCTAGCGTGGCTCATTTTGACAGGTGTGAGCTTTCCCTGTGCATCCCAAAACTGAACTGTGGACCGAATTGAAACTCTGGTTTTACTTCACTGTTGGTGGGAATCACTGGACTAATGAATGTTAAAAAAGGTGTTTTCCTGCACTTATTGTGAAAAGCATGTAGTACACAAATATAAAAGTAACTAAGCACTTGTATCCCTGTCATATCCCTCCACATCAATTAAGATACTTATGCATAAGGTCATGGCTAATAAAACGCTTTTTTTTTAAGATAAAATGTTATGTAGTGGAGCACGTGACACGCCAAGTTAGCAACATGGTCATAATGCCAAGCCCAAGATGTAATTTTATGATGAAAATATGTTATAAAAGGTGGCTGTAGAGAGGAATTTACTCCCATCTAGTGTCAGGGAAATCCAAAGGAAAAAAATAAGAGCTATTATTGGCGTGAAATACTACTTGTTTTTCTAACTGTTGCAACTGTCCAAGTAATTAAATATTTTTCGGTAATTTTGCATTGTCTAAATGCGTTTTTATGACCACTATTAATGTTGCTGGTTTTACAGTTACAGTGAATTTATGACTTTGAAAGTTTTGCACTGATAAATTATATCTTTTCTATTTTGATTGAATGGACCCCAGGAAGACTAGCAACCATTGCTGTGGAAGCTAATGGGGATCCAAATTAAACAATAAAACAACAATAAGTATAATTTAGTGTTCTTTAGTAATTAATGTAATATGAAACAAATGAAAACAACCATAGATGCCCCAGTGCTTTCGATACTTGGAAAGGTACTCTGCTTTCATGCCACTGCAGTAAGCTAGCAGAACTCAACAACTACATATATTTTAAATGACTTGACCAGGCCAGTGCTTCAGGTGTTCGGTATAATTAAAACGTTTTACAGCATTTTTGCTGGGACTGCAACCATTATTTTTATGTTACAAGATACATTTTAATGGTGTTCAAAAAAAAAGGAGCTGTGTTTGTCAGCAAAAAAAGCGGTGTGATTACAGGGAATTGCCAGGTCCATAACAAAACAATGTTTATCGATAAACATCTTTTTGTTTTGGTTTAATACCGCAAGCAGTTAACACCACCTAGTCTTAGTCTTATGTGTTCACAGTGCATTTGTATGTGTACATCTACAACAAAAGTGAGTCATATGAGTCAAAAACAGTACTACAAAAAATAAAAAAGCAAGAGATGAACTAGCTGTCAGTCAAAAGTAGTAGCCAGATGACCTGAAGTGTCTCATTCTTAAACCCCACACAAATGTCCTCTGCAAAAAGCAAAAAAAGCACAGGAATGTATTTATACAAATTGCACTATTTTTGAATGATGTATTTTGGTCAGTGGCACTCTTTGGTGATAATTCAGGTACTGGGTATCACTGGGTGTTATTGAAGAAAACATGTGTTAAGATATATTGGTGTGATTATTTTGGAATACTGGGTGACAATTTAATCACAGAAGTTAAGAAGGGTGGATCTTTCAGCAAGACAACAAACCAAATCTCCCCACTGAACAAGTCCAACATAAGAACCCTCACAATCTTTTGGGAATTGGGAACAATTTGCCACAATGCTGCAAAAAGCCAATTACTTCCTACCACTAATTGCTTCCGCTCTCAACATTCTCAGCAATGGCTTTGCAACAAAGTTTTATTTTGGGGTATTTCATTGCAGTCTTGTAAAAATAAACAATGCATATAATTATTCCTCAAGGGTTCCTCACAACTCTTTGGAGAGATTAGCAGTCGTCTAATAGAAGCTGTCCCTACAAGAGTGTTATTTGAAGGAGCACATGTTCTTTGAAAAACAGGTAGACAAAATTCTTCATTTCTGCTAATCTCCATACACTCCACTGTTGTGTGGGACCGTTTCCCTGGGTATAAATATGGGGTTGTACACATATAAAATAAGAACTGAGGTTCTTATGAGTCAAGAGGTTGTGATCCTACACAGATTATGAAAGGATAAAAAATTTAATCACTTAATGATATATCAAGCACAATCAGGGACACTGCCAAAAAAAAGATGAAAATTTGATAAGAAGAGAACACTTCAGTGTACGGCCCTCAGTGAGGAGAAAGAGGGGCAAGTAGGAACCCAAAGATCTCAAAAACTGGCCAGTTTAGTTGAATCTTCTGTCTCATGACACCCAAGTACGGAAAATATTTGAATAACCTCAAGGGAAGAGCAGCCCAACACCTGAACAAAACACCTCAAACTACAAATGAGGAATTGTTTATTTTCTTGAGGCATGCCAGTGAAATCTGAGGCACACTGTATGTATAAACATAAAGCTAAATGAATATTGAAAACAAATGGTGTATGGAAACCTGTCTCTGTTCACTGTACCTTTGATAAATTCGCTCGTCAGTGTGGGAGTTTGGGGTGTGGTGTAGTGTTGACCAGTTTGTTGTTTGTGGACTTGTGTCCATGCTGTGAGCTACTTCTGCTTTCAAGACTTAATGAAACATTTCCCAAAAGTGGACCAAACAAGATTGGCAGCCTGTCACACTTTCTATTCTGCATTATCAAGCTTCTACTGTAAGTAATTGCTATTCTAAATAATCTGCATTTCCAAAATGTGTTTTCACATCCTAAACACTTCTCAAATGGCGTAAAATGATGAAGGGACTGAAATGGACACTAGGGCAGCTCAGCCACAGTTTGCTGGTGTGCCTCTAAAGAATTTTTCAGACATGCACAATAAAGGTTGTAAAGCTTTATAAGGCAGGTGTTTGCAGCCACAGGGTAGGACCTAACACACGTAATGATTAACTCTTATCTTATCAAAGTTGCCAATGACAAAGGTATATAATTCTGTGTCTTTTTCCGTGTGTCCAGTTGATTAGTTCTGTGTGAAAGGGTGGTGTTTTCATTATTATTTTTATTATTATTTATTTCCTGTTCTTTTGTTTGTTCACTTACATTCAATTTGTATTTTTTCAAAAACAATTGACCAGCATGAGTAATAATTGTGGTGAAGAACTATAGGCCTACAGGTACAAGGTGCTTATCCAGTGTAGTGTTGATCTCTGTATTGGTTTTTTTTTGTTTGTTTGTTTCTTTTTTTTTTTATTATTATTCCTAATTGAATTTTACACACGCTTATCAAAAGTATATCTAATGTATTTTAATTAGTAAACAGTTGTATTTACCTATCTATAATATTTATATCCACCTAACTTGCTGACCACAGCATATTGTGTTCACTACAAGTATTACACCAACAGGGACTTCAATGACATTGCATTCAAATACATAGACTTTAATATATAGAGTTGGTCCCTCTTTGCAGCAATAACAGCTTTCACTTTTCTTGGAAGGTTTTTCCACAAGATTGAGTGTTCTAGTGGGACTTTGGACATTTATGAGGTCAGGTACTGATGATGGTTGCAGTTCCCAAAGGTGTTGGATGGGGATGAGGTCAGGGCTCTGTGTGGGCTGGTCAAGTTCCTCCACACCAAACTCATCCAGCCCTGTCTTTATGGGGCTTGCTTTGAGCACTGGGACGCAGTCATGCTGGAAAAGGTTCTTCCCCAAACTGTATCCACAAAGCTGGAAGCAAGGCCTTGTCCAAAATGTCAGTATGCTAAAACATTAAGGTTGCCCTTCACTGAAAGTAAGGGGCCACATGAATTCAGTAATTAAGTGGTGTGTCCCAGTACTTTTGGCCATATAGTGTATATAAGCATATATATGTTTTCTGAATCTGATTTAAAGGTGTCAAAGGTTCTTTGGAGATGTCACTCATTTGGCATTTGTCTTCTAACACTGTTAAAACTTCATTACGTTATTTAGAAGTCTTACCAGTTGTAGAAAGACTTTGTCAACATTCATGTCAGCTATGTTAACACTCATCAAGGCACATTTTCTCTCTTATAGCTCTTCTCTGTGGCGGCCAGGGTGACAGGCGGTGTCATGAAGGTTCTGAATTCCAGATCAGCCTTCTACCTGGGTTTCCTGGTGGGCTCCTGCACGCTCTACTTCTTCCTTAGGCAGGTGTCGTTTGAGCACAGCTTCAGACTGTGGCGTGGTGAACAGCAGGAGGACACTGTGCTGGCGACTGACAACCACAACTGGAAGGTTGAAGGCTCTGCTCTCATTAACCTGGATCACCCTCATCATACAGGTGCATCAATGCTGCCCTCTAGTGGACCATGCATGCAACATGAATAACCAAAGTATTGATGATGAGGAAAAAGAGGTGCATGGTTAGTTGTTATGATTAAAATGTGATATTTATGACCATAACTTTTATTATTCTTAAATTTGGAGAAACAGTATAAATATTTGGCCTTGTGTTAAATAATTAAAGCATAGCTAAACCAAATTTGATCAAAGAGATTAGAACTGTCATCACATGATCAAAGATTGGTTAAAAATTAATTTCTCAAAGGTTTTTGGGCAATTTGGACATTTAAAATTCTCCACCAGGTCTCGTCTGGTAAGAGACAGACCCTGATTTAGGTACATTTTTAGATGTATTTCTCACAATGTTTTCATAAAGTCTTGTAAAGTTTTGTTTGTTGGTAAAGTATTCTGGAATGACTGTGCATAGTTTTTTATTGGTCATTTGAGTTCAATTTTATATTTTGGTCTTTCAGAAATTGGAGGTATAATTCAGTGCCCCTATCTCTATTTAGTTCGCCCAATATTTGCATCTATGACTCTATATAGAAATACTAAAACTGATGGCTGTTGTAGACAACAGTAATCACAAATATGTGTAATTAACAACAGCAGTAATCAGTATGAAATTGTTACAGTAAATGCCATTGGTATATAAAATGTAGTTTTTGGGTTTGTTGCATTCCAAAAATACCAGAAATGTTTGCTGGAAATGCTGTCAAGACA
>JBBJLR010000024.1:5109638-5120398 GCA_037577145.1 Brachypetersius gabonensis
GGTGAACCTTCACCGGACCCTCCAGCACTCTCTACCAGAGCCCCAAGAAGCTTGGTAAGCTCTTTGGGTTAGATGTTATCTTTCGGTGACCACGCAATGACTAGGGTTCAACCAGGTTTTAAACTCTCCTACATCCATTCACACGACAGACACACATTACTCCTAATGAGCACAGCTGAAGACAACTTTGCACTCAACACACTCATGCCTCTCCTGACTGAGCTCTAAAGTGGCCTTATCCCCGGAGCGCTCTAATCATAAACACCTGTGTGTGATCATCAGTTGCCTCTGAGGTCTAATCAAGCTCAGAGCCTAGCTGCTGATCACACACATACACCCTGACACATGCATTCACTCATAGGCTGCCTCTAACGGCAGTCACCCTAAGACAAACCCCACACCTGTGGAACGTGCACCACACAAACACACTCTTACTAAAAGGCTGCCTTTAACAGCAGCCACCCTGTGATGTTACTCCACTTCAGGAACCCTTCCATGGCATTCTCCTGCCGCGTTGGGGCGACCCATCACCCTTCCGATGGGCTAGGCCTCCTTCCGGAAGTCCTTTCCCATCGTCCGGGGTAGAGCTCCACTTCAGGGACCCCTCCATGGAGCTCTCCGGCCGCCTGTACTCTCGAGTCCCCCCCAAAAAAACAAGCAGGAGACCCCCTGCCCTTTGTAGTGGCGAAGGGTCTCCCCGACACCCTAAAGACCCCATTTCTGGGGCTACGAGAACATGAATACAACTCTAGCTGAGGGCGACCTATAACCTTTGGCCCCTACTAGGGCTTACCTAAACCTAGGCCCTCATCTAGAGCTACAAAACAAACCCTACCTAATGCTCTGGACTAGGGCTACCTAAAAACCTGACCCCCTACTGGGGCTTACCGAAACCCCAGGCTCTATCAAGAGTGACAACTAAATTGGGCCCTAACCCTAACCTCTCCTAGGCTTCTACAGCCTCTATGCTTACTGCTGCAAACCCTAATGCTGACTGCTGCAGCCAGGGAGCCTGCAGGAGAGGCTGGAGTCTTGAAGTGGCTAGAGGACCCTACTACCTACTTAATAGACTGTCCCTAACCCTGACCTACCCAAGACCTTAGGACCCCTATGCTTTCTGCTACAACCTTAGATCAGCCTTTCCAACGCCTAGGAACTACTGCTACAACCATTCTGCTGAAAAACTGATGTCTATTAGTGGGCATGGGTCAGTAGTCCTGGAGCGTGTGTAGGCAACAGTCTTGTGGATGGTTCCCTCGTCCCGAAACCTGCCTTCTCTTTAGGCTTAACGCCCCTATGATTACTGCTACTAACCCGGGATCAGATTTCTAAAGCCTAGGAGCTACTGCTACAAACATTCTGCTGAAATCTGATGTCAAGGAGTGGGCATGGATGACTCGGACCATGAAGCGGTGACGGGACTGGACATCTGGTTGTGGGGGGTGCACTGAGCCCCAGCCGACGGCAGTTGCCAGGGGAATGTTCTGGTGCACGCCAGCTGGCTTGACGCTCTCTCCATGAGCGGCTCTACCAGGCCAGTCGCTTTCTTCTTGGGGTCCTGTGGCCCTTTCGACAGCCGAAGCACCTGAGGAGTATTCTTTTCTGGCTCCTTTGCCTGAATACTCCGTGCCTTCATCTATGTCGTGGGTGCACAGGTTCCACGGGGAGGACCGAAAGAGCACACCTCCTTGGCGACCTCGCCTGAGTGCTCACAGCAGGCTCTCTTGGAACACATAAGAGAGAGCGAGAGAGAGCGCGAGAGCGATAGAGTCGCAGACCCAGCTCGTGACCAGCAGCGAAGCCGGAAGAACGTCAGGGGGAGAGACCCCCTCGAAGCCAGCCTTAACCTGGAACGCAACAGAGCAGGCTTTCCTAGCCCACTGTCCCCACTCTGGATAGCAGCTTGTTCTCGACTGCTCTGTACCAATCGGGCTTCTCTTCTCCGTACCTCTCACTGATAGAGACACGTTCCACTCGCTCACCTTTCAGCTCTCAGATCCTTCTCAGCTTGGTGTGAAGCTTTCAGTCCTTCTTGTCCAAGTGGCTTTCCTAGAGGAAGAGAACTCCGCGCACAGTCCTCACTCACTCACACCTGACTCTCACACCTGACTCTCACAACACAGCATAAACCACAGGTTGATATGTTTACACCTCCTTCTGACTTGAGGTAGTATTTCCTACGGTGAACCTTCACCGACCCTCCAGCACTCTCTACCAGAGCCCCAAGAAGCTTGGTAAGCTCTTTGGGTTAGATGTTCAACCAGGTTTTAAACTCTCCTACATCCATTCACACGACAGACACACATTACTCCTAATGAGCACAGCTGAAGACAACCTTGCACTCAACACACTCAGCCTCTCCTGACTGAACCTCAAACCTGGCCTTACTCAGAGCTCTAATCAAGCTCAGAACCTAGTTGCTGATCACACACATACACCCTTACACGTTCATTCACTCAGGCTGCCTCTACCGGCAGCCACCCTGAACTAAACTAAAACGTGAACATAAACACTAACTGAACTAAAAGGCTGCCTCTAATGGCAGCCACCCTAAGAAAAACCCCACACCTGTGGAACATGCACCACACAAACACACCCTTACTAAAAGGCTGCCCCCTGAGATGTTACAAGAATTTGGCAGTGTAATCAGACTAAAAACTATGTCAAATGACCTAAAGTTTTTGAGCATGATCTGAGACCAATTCAAACATTACAAATTTCATTACTCACACTGTGAATGTTACAGTTACAAAAACACTTTATTCTACACTTCCGTTAAATTATCAGGCTTATTTCACTGGTCATTGAGGTAACTGGCCACACAGCTGTGTACTTAAAAGTTTTGTAAATAAAGTATGTCTGTATATATAGGGTGTTCTGGTGTTACAACAGTCTCAACATGCGTTTACTATGCTCACTCCCATATCTAGTTTGGTTGTGCACGGCAGAAGAATATGCAGAATATGCAGTAACGCACCATATAAGTGAGGAAGTTGGTGTCTGCCATTACATTTCCCTATGCAATTTTGGACTGTTAAAAGTGTTTTTACACTAATTTGTCATTATTTCTGTTACTACAGTACAGTATACAAGGACAGAATACTTATGACCATTTCCTTTTCCTGTGTCTTAGTTGTGTTTTTATGATTTTACAACTGTTTTATGATGACTAGGGTGTGTTTCAACACCAAAATTCAGATTATATCACTGTTGTAAGAACGGATCTGTATCGTAACTCAAGGACTCCCTGTACTTTAAAATACAGCATAATGTATAAATAGCAAAATAAAAAAAAATAAAAAAAATATTTTGCTATAATTTATATGCATTCACAGAGATGGAGAGCTAAATAAGTGAAACCTCAAGGTTAGTACAAAATACACTTTATCTGCAGTTGGTGGGCAGCATGCTTGGAAGTGATTTATCTGAGAGTTCCCTTTCAGCACCTGTTCCTGCTCATTCACATAGCCAGACCATGCATGCTCAAGGCATGGCTGCTTCAGCAGATCACGTCACATCTCCTTCACATGTCTGCCCTTGTCCTCTCTCTCCATAATCACCACCATTCTCACACAGACATAATTGCCCATATGCTTTTACAACCATCAGAAGCATACTGTAAAATCCTTAACAGCTTTGAAGAGGACTTAGCAAGAAGTCATACAGACATTACTTTTGACATTTTACTTTCTGTTATAGGTAGGCTTTCTGTGCTACTGCTGTATTATTACTTTCAATTGAGGAGTAAATTAAGAGGTTATTGGTTGACAAACAGCACCTGTTGTGCATATGTATGTGTGTTAAATCATTATCTATACCTGGTTTTGGCACTGAATTGGTGACAGACTGAGGGATCTTTTCATTAATCAGCTCCACACATTCACTGGGAAAGAAGCCAACCTACAGAAATCAAGAAAAAATTGTAAAAGTATAATCATATCACATTCTGCACATTTACAAATAGCACCTCATCCTTACATCCTTGTAGCAAAGCATACAAGAATAAAAAAACATCAATCAAATAATTTGCCAGAACCTTGAAAAAAAGGTGAACTTTGACCCCTTGGCACTCATTTCATAATGGTGCAGGTTTATCATATGCAATATTAAATGGCACCACTAGTTACAGTAGGTTTAGAGTTATAAGGTATCCGTCGGTATGGATGACAGCATATATGGGCCCAGTGTCCTTGGAGAGCAATTAAACCTAGTCCCACACTAAACAGCATTTTCAGTGGAGACTGGAAAATTAACCAGGGTACTATGTTTCAATATACAGCAGAATATGCCTTCTTATGAAGACATCAGCAGTGCACTGAAGAACTGATCTAGTCTAAGAAATAAATAATTGTGCCATACAATGCCAAAAAGAGAAAAACAGAATTAGTTCCTCCTTGTGTGTTCAAACTGCAATAAGATCTTGAACCCTTACAGGCCTGTAGATAAGAGGCACATGTGAGAATCCAAAGTTCAGTTGATCTCACAGAGACCAATGCAAGAATAAGAAAGAACAGTGACCGCAAACCAACATTAACATGAACTGTGATTCTAAACTGTGATTACGTCCTATAAGTAGGGCTTGTCTCCAACAGAAAAGTCCTTACCCCAGTGCTGACCTAGCACAAACCTTTTTCTTACCACTGAACCTGATTACATATATGCATGATTCTAACCCTGCCGGCTGTGTGTGTCTCTCAGTGTGACAGCTGGTGGATTTTGGCTCATCCTTTTCCAGACAGATGCTGACTACCTGACCCCCGTCTGGAGTCTGCCAGAGTCCTAAGCCAGATTGCCCCCTGGTGGGGACATCATATATCTGCCACCATCTGACACCAAAACGTACAACTAACAAAACTAAGTGTGTGAGAATGTGCAAGTATATATGTGAACTCTTACCTAAATAATTAAGGACTAGTTAATTAGCTTCTGTTAAGAAGTCTAAAAAATGCCAAATCTCTGTATTTCCTTGTTTAAAATTGAGTGTAAATTGTAGGTCTTTACCAAACCACATTAAGCGCTATGCCTGTTCTTGCAAAAATCGACATCTCGTCTTGATCAATCAGAGTTCAGCCTGTATTCTAAATTATGCAACATGGTGGCACCTTGAAGACAGGAGTTTCCCTAGCTTGTTTAAACTAACTTTTGAAAATGGTTGTTTTAAATACTTTTCATGTTTCTGAAGAACAGCTACATGAAGTTGTGGGGGTCTGTGCACACTGTGTATGAGGCGGGGGTGGGGTTTTCAGACACAGCACACATGCTCTGAGAGAGAAACAAGAGGGAGGGAGATGAGACTGTTTATTACTGCATGTTCGCTTGCTTAACAAAGAAAGACATTAAAGAATGGATTTGTAGCATTTTGAACAAAAGAACAGATGGATTAATATACTAAACTAAAAAACACTTTTAACAGGATAGTTAATCAGAAAGGATGTTCAACCAAAATTATTACTGAGATTCACTTAAACACCACTAAAATTCACTAATATCGATATGCTCATCAACTGTTAGCAGAGTTATAGCAAACAACTTTACAGGCAAAATGCACACCTGAAAACCATGTTTCCCTCGCCACCATGTGGTATCCTCTTTAGGAGGCATGTCAATCACTGAAACTATGTCACCAACCTAAGGAAGAGAGAACACAGTAACTGGTCAGTACCAGCACTTTGTACTTCCAAGTCACTAAGTCAGTGATGGATTAAAAGATCCTCTGCCCACAAGTGTTTTACAGAACGAAAGAAAATTGTCCTCAACTATAAGTACAAAAAAAGGCATTTGTGGGAGAGGACAGGTCAGTTACAGGTTGTTTTGTTCTAGCATTAGATCAGTGTGTATCCTTCATTCCTACTTCATAATACTATACTTGAATAAGCTAATATTTCATTTATTGTCCTACTCACCTCAAAAGACAGCTCATCAGGTGCCTGGGCAATGTAGCGTTTAATGACGTGAGCAGCTGCAATGGCAGGGACATTGATGGACGACTCTTCATGCACCAACAAATGATTCCCTTTGTTGTCAACCTGAAGAAAAACATGTTATATCAGTTTTCTCAATACATGGCACTCAGCCTGATTGTTGTAATGAAATGTGTTTTTATTGAAAGCATTTCTTCATAGTATTCTCACATCAACTTTGCATTAAGACACAAAACCTCTGGTAATAATCTGCTTCTTTTACTGAAGGAAGTAAAACGATACAGTGACAGCTTAATACCTCCATCCATGTAAGGGCTGGCCCACAATTTATCTTATTATCAGCAATTGCTGAGAGACGGCAGAGGTAAGCCATCAGCATCTGGGATACTGCCTGTGATGGAAAAAGAAAAACTGAAACAGATACATGAAAAAGTGCACAAGGCTGAAATTGTTTCAAAGTCAGAGGTATCCTCATCAAGACCATAGGTGTTAATGAACTAGACAATACAAAATTAAGCGCTTACCAGTAGGGCTGTAATGAAACACCAAACCCACGATTCGGTTCGTATCACGATTTCTGACCCATGATTCCATGATCTTTTTTTTTATTTTTATTTTGTTTCAAGTCATCCTTGAGATTACCACCAAATTTTGAATCAATAAACGCTTCCACACCGCCTCTTTTGCATTCGGTCAGTACAGAAGACCCCAAGGAATCAGCACAGGCTGCCGTACAACCGATTATTCAGCTACTGGTTGACCATTGTCCAGTGTCCAACTGGACAACTGTCACAAAAAATCCCTCGAAACATAACAAAACTCTTAAGCATTTTTTATAAAAACCAGCAAGCTGTCGCGATTCTGCATTCTCACACCACGACACAGGCTTGTGGATCTGAGTGTTGTGATTTCGGTTTCATATCGGCTAGTGTTACAGCCCTACTTACCTGTGTGTTGATAACGAACCTATTTTTGAAAAATCAATTACTTATTTCTGCAGTTGTCCTCTTAGGTTTAGGGAAAGGGACTTAATGTTTATTCTTAAAAACATTGTACATTTAAAGATGAGGACAGCCAAGGACACCTGCTTCTATTTCCACCATAACTACATAACTATAACAAGAGACACAGCATCAAGCTTCACATGTTTATGGTTTCAAATGTGCCTTTTTGGGGTATGGGCATACATGTCAAAGGATAAAAGAAACTGATTTTTCTTTTAAGTGGCTGAAAAAGATACAGTCGTAGAATGATAAATTGCGATCAATTATAATTCCACATGGCTCTCACACTGTTTCATGTGGTAAGGGGTGGTGAGGTGGAGCTGTTTAAACTTTAATGTAGCTCATGGATCTGTGTGACTAAGAAAGCACTCATCTATCAACCACCAAAAAAATACAGCACAGCCTTTTTAAAAAATGAGGTATTATCCTCATGTTGCTTAAGAGTCACCAGTTTAGCTTAAAACAGAATGTGCTTAAAGGCTAAGATTAAATAAAACATACTTAACAGAGTAGGACTGCTATATTTGAAAAACTTCATCTTCTCTAAATAGAGATCTTGTTTTAGACTTGATCTCCAATCCTAAGATGCCATATGAATGACTAGTTCAACAGCATCAGTCACTTTTTTACAGAAACCCACAAGGAGTTTGTCATTATCTTACATTTCTGATGAATGGTGGAAACGTGAGACAAATGAAGCGGTTCACTGAAGCCTTGCTACAGAACTCATGACTCACATGTGATCAGCTCCAGCTAAACCTCTATCCAGGTTCCACCCTGCTGTCACACTGAATCTTGAACATATGCTGGCACCAAACTATGAAAACCAATCCAAACAGAGAAGGCTTAATTACGTGTACAGGGACTTCTGGCCCTTGAGGAGGGCCATGGCCTTGAGTCGGGCCATGGCCTTGAGTCAAAACACTTGTTCACACACTTTGTGCTTAACTAGCAGTATAACGTATCACGATCAGCAAAAAAGCAGTATAGCTTAGGCTATGTGAATAATGAAGGGATGAAATGTTTTCTTCAATGAAATGGTGGCTTGCCTTTTTTCAACTGTCTTAACCGTTGATTCCAGCCAAGTCTTCATAGTAGACTAATCCCCCTGAATCTCTTACTAAAATCTTACCTTATATTATGACAAACAAACACACAGACAAGACCAGTTATGTTAAACTGGACCCTGGATAAGAACAGGCTTGAGAGGGTCCCTTTAACATTACACTACGTCATACTCTCAACACTATCATTCTAGACAGCATACTAAATATGCAGCACCCAAGTAATTTCATAACATCTTTGATGTAATTCTACTGATCTTCCAAACTACTTCTGTTTTATTAAAAAGGCTTTACTGTTCTACAAAATGCATAAAGGCATACAGCATCATCTTATGTAATACTGGGGTAAAGCCTCAATGGACTAATTAAAGAATAATCCTAGAATTATTTAAACTATTAATCCTAAATATAACTTTATGCAAAAGTGGCAGCAGTCATGCACATAGGTGTAATATGACCTTAGGAGCTCTTTTCTTGTGATGGCTCAGAGTGTGACATAGAGTAGTTGATCACTCAGTAGAGAGTCAACATAACAGCCAAGAAAGAGCCTAATTTTCAAAGAAGATCAGTTTAGCGGTGGAAAATATGCCATAGTTCAAGTATACTTCTCAGGCAAACAAAAATAAAAAATCTAACACAGAAATGAGAAGAGACATACATCTAATTATATGTACATCAAATTAGAAGTTACTAACCATCCCAGCTCCAGCACTTGCCTTGCAGACAAATAAAAATGCATTTTGAACACAGAACACAGTGAAGCAGATGATGCTGGATAAGTACATGTTGGACCAATACAGTCAAACGCTAAGGATCCAAAATATGAGGGGAGGAATTAGGGGTAAGGACAGGCTTAATGTTCATCTGGCACATGGCTTTTTATCATTCATTTAGCAATCATCTTTAACAGTCTAAATCTTAGATAGTTTCATCAAACATTACGATAGTCACATGTATTTCTCTAACATTTTTAGACATACTACTGGCTGGTTTAATGGAATGATTTTGTTTAGCATTATTAATCAGTTAAAATTGCTAGCTTACCGGGCTAACTTAGTTTTCTAAGTTTCAGTCTCATGATTCACAAGCTGTGTTAATATGATGTGGTAAATGATGTTTTGGGTTTTATAATTTGTGTTAATTTTAACAGTATCTTTAATTGAAAATATTTGTTCACAGTGCACACCTGCTGACATAAAAATCTCTATTTTTATTTTTCTATATAGTTTGAACACAAAAGTTGCACTTGACAGCTGCTCTAATAATGTTTTTGTCTTAAATGTTGATTTGTCAGCAAAGATATGTGGCAGCCATCAAAATGCCCATGAACACTCTCATGCAAATCACTGGTGTAGACAAATGGTTGAATCTATTACCTCTGCTCGCTCTCTCAAGCTGTCGAATCGAGGCAGTTCTGGGAGCTGAGAGAACCTACGGTCATAGATACAGAGGTGCAGGTGCTTGTCCAGGACGCGGAAGTCTTCATAACTCCGCCTTACGATCCAGCTTCTTCCCTGTGGAGCAGCAGGACATTTAAAAAAGAAAAAGAAAACAAACATGTGTCCTATGATGCTGGTGTCCGCCTTCTACCTCTTTGTAAATCCTCTTGCAGATACAAACATGTTCATACGCTCTCTTTTAGAGCTGGGTAAAAAAAGGGATTAGCCTTTGGCTTATAGCTCTGTAGGACAGTACACTACTGGACAGACCCCTGCCAGGTAACACAGACGCACAGCAGCATTCTGTCTGCACATCTAGCATACAGCGATATATATATATATATATATATATATATATATATATATACAGTAACCCCTCAGTTTTATGCGGATCAGCACTTGCGGATTCAGTCTAACCGAACTGTATTACCGCCACCAGTCCAGCAGTGGCGGTAATACACTGAAAAGTTGTCAACCACCATAAAAAGAAGAAGAAGAAGAAGACTGCTGCAGCATGTAGCATGACAGCTCTGTGTCTTGGGGTCATTATTATTTCGGATTTACGCTATAAAAATAGGCATTTTTTTTTACCAAAACAACAACGTGCTTTTTCACTATATGCGGGTGCTCTTGGAATGTAACCCCCGCGAAACTACTGGGGATTACTGTCATAAATGCTTGGCAACTCTGAATCTAAAATGAACACCAAGCTGGCTTATGTTTGGACGGCACAATCTAAACAGACAATTCATTTATTTTCCGCACACATTGCACATGCCTCTCTCATAAACCCCCAAAGCAAACATATACTAAAATGAATACAGATCAGTATATCAAAGAAGCCCATCGATTCCTTTCAAAACAACAAGAAGAAAACATTGTTACAGAGGTCTTTTTCCATTGAATTTGAGTATGCAGTGCCCAACAACCTCAGTAGTCAACCTCATACAATGTAGCATGAAAAGACAGGTCACGGAATTCTGAGCTGCAAAAAATTAATGAATCACTGTTCACTGAAATATCACCACAGGGCCCTGCTTCCATTGCGCTGAACACTAGGGCTCTAGCTTTTTTATGACAGAAGTTGCTGTTAAACAGACCTTTGTACCAAATCTTTGTACCAATGCTGCCACAACAAACGAGGAGATCAACTATTTGACCCTACACTTCAAGGATACCTCACCGCACTTATTTTGGGTGAAAAAAAACACTGACCTACAGACACATCAGAGAATGAAAGTAAGGCAAAAACTATTTAGATTAGATTAGATTCAACTTTATTGTCATTACACATGTACAAGTACAGGGCAACGAAATGCAGTTTAGGTCTAA
>JBBJLR010000024.1:5137792-5164937 GCA_037577145.1 Brachypetersius gabonensis
ATATGTGTTTGCACACACACACACACACACACACACACACACACACACACACACACACACACACACACACACACACATGCATACATAAATGAGTAATTTGTAAACCAGTTACTTTATTAATTAATACTAGGACAGCACTTTAAGAAGGGGGATGATAGGAAAACCTTTGTGTTCATTGTAAAGTTTATAACAATTAACACACATGGTTTACATGTACATTTTCTCTATATGAGTGTGCACAAGTCGATGGGGTATTGCAAGTACTATGAAAAATATTCTCTCATATAGTTTTTTATATTTTTGATACAAATGACATCTGAACGCATCAAAGCAGAGTCTGCATTCAATAGTCTGCATAAGGGTGAGATCTTTTTCAGCTAAATAAATATATAAGTCCAATATGAAGTAAAAGGCAGACAGAAAGGCAGATCACAGTACACACTACAAAGAGTAAATACTTCTATTACTGCAGGTTAAAAACACCTGTAAGAAGAACGCATGACAGAACCATTAAAAAAGAGATTTTTTTTCTTTCTTTCTCATAATCTGCAACATAACTGTGATTTAAGTTTAATAGAAATGCAAAGTTTGTCCCCATTATTTTGTTGATCAAGCGAAAAGAATTTAGCATGCCCTACATATTGCGGAAACCTTTCACATTATATGTTTTTGTTGTTCTTCAATGCATTAAATTAGTTTAAAACGTGCAGAGATGTGTCCTTTGTCAGCATTATCAACATAATATAATTTCAGCTGGGTTGTCAAAACTTTTGATGTACAGCCCATGTATTATTATTATTATTGTTATTATTTTTATTGTTATTATATTTTATGCATTTTTTGATAGGAGCTTGTTTACAGAATTATCCTTTCTTCACTCAAATAGCACACATTTTCACTGGCCGTTCCTAAACTGCAGTATTAGAAGCAACAAAAACATTTGCTTATGTATCAACTATCATTCACAAATACTCTCAGCTAGGTTTTCACTTGCAAATATAAGTATGATAAGGTGTTCCACTGACATACTCCATTAGTGACAGAATGCTTACAATGAGTGTGAATAGGAATCTTCTCTTGTCTAGACCACAGAATGGATCAGGAATAGCACCAAGTCATAATGTGGCTGATGGAATAGCTGAGTAAATATGCACTGCATTTCTAGAAAAGGTTACTGTGGGTGTAAGAGTATTTACTACAAAAGCAGTTCATAACGCCTGCTGTATAGCTAATAACCACACTTTTGCTACCACTGCAGCAGAAAAAAAACACATTTTCTTTTCCCATGAACAAGACATCTAACTTGGATTACACTTTCTTAAGACTTTTTAATCTTAGTACAAATGCAAGATTTTCCAATTTTCTTCTAATATGTAGTTATAAATATATTTCATTTATACATAGAGTACACTGTCAAAATATCTCTACTTGTACAGTCTGCTTACTAGAAGAATACATATTACACATACCTACATATTGCATGTGCCCCACACCTCTCATCCAGCAGATGCCAATAAGCCCAAGCCCAGTTAATGACCTAAATGGCATTACAGGACAGCTAAGCATCGTGGCAATGCTTGTGGTAGAGAAAATAAAATAAAAAATAGCTCTACAGGTGTATAGAGTGGTGAGTAGTGACCTAATGTTACAAGGCAAAGAGAATGGCTCACAGTTCAGTCTCTCACAAATGAGTCATGATAGTACAACATGGAACTTCATTGTGCTGTCTGGAGCATATTGGGAAAAAAAATGTTGCAAAAATAAAAATAAACAAATACAATTAAAAAACAAAATACATCTCTCATGAAGACTTGCAATCCTAATATGAGTCTAACTTATATGAAGTTCACCTTTCACATAAGTAAATATTTAATCATTGCTGTCTGAACAAAACTTTGCACCTACTGAACAGTAACTTTCCAGAGGAGGAAAAAACATTCTAAACTTGTAATGGAAGTTAATGTAATGTAAAAGTAATTTTGAACCTCTTCTGTTGGGCCAATCATCATAAAACTTGACACAATGTAAAGGGCAGCTAGTGCATTATGTAAAAAAACAAAAACAAAAATGAAGATACAAGGTTTTGTTGCAACAGCACCAACAGAGTTCCAAGCAAAATTTAAATTGTCTATACAATAAACAGTTATCAAGTTATCAACATCCCTAAATATGTATTGCTAAAAGCAGAGCTGCACATGGAAATGAAATGCTATGTGCTACAAGCAATTTATTACTGCCCAATTGTAGACGAGATCATCATCCACTTTGGTTTGTAAATCCTTATGCCATGAATATCTTTTGATCGATTTACATTATCATTCACACAGTAAATACCTCCAACTGAAGCCCTGCTACATGTTTGACTATTCAGACCATGAAATGACGCTTTCATCATTCATCCATCAATGTCCACAGTGTGCAGTTTGTCATATACAAAAAATATATATTACAAGATATGAATTCTTTATTTACACCTTGTGACAAAAGTTCTGTAGTTGTTGTGTGTGTACATATATATTTATGTGTATAGGACTGATCATTTCTTACTTTCCTGCTAGTACACAAGGTACCAGATAAGGACAGGTTGTTCCCTGTCTCACCTATTCTTCACTCTGCTGATAACGGCCCTTCCTTCCTCTCATTATCTGAAAATGTATATCAAATATCATGAGCAGCATGAAAAGTCCTTTGGATCCCTGATGTTTTTAAGAGGTCAGTTCATAAAGGAATTTTGAGCAGTATTAACAAATGCTAATGCTGCTAAAAACAAATGGAAGCTAGTTAGTATGATGTAATTTGATAATGGGCAGCTATTGACTTTCATTCACTGTTAGCAACATTAGTGTTACTGAACCATTATTGTATTGTAAGTAATTAGTTTGCAGATTTTTAACATCTGTATTTATTTTAGGAACTAGCTAAACATTTTATTGGTTGAGACTTATAAATGTAATATAGCTTTGGAAATGGGAAAGAAACTAAAGGAAACCTTTTTTTCATTTGGTGTAGTTGCTAAAAAGCCAAGACAAGAGATACACGTTAAATATGTGTTAAATTTATAGTGGAAAACACTAATCATAGGCAATGTTGGCAGTTCTACATGTCTAAAATTATCATATATTCATATAGACATATTCATATATGTCTACCATCTACCAACAGCAGGCGACTGCACTCACTCACACCAAACATATCTACTATGGACAAAGACATTCAACAGAACAGCTAAAACTTTGAAAACAAAAAAAACTGTCAAGACCTTGAAGATTGTATACTAAGCTTTGGTCACCAACACAATGATGCTCAACAACATTAAAGATCACTTTAGGGCCCTATTCTGAATGAAATGTACTTTTAAGTTATGTAGAGAGTGTAGATGGGACTGGTGAACACTAAAGATAATGTAACATCACCAGTTACCAGTATAAGCTGTAACTACTGTTCACGTTACACATTTAAATACATTTTTTTAGAAGGGTCTTTGTGTACAAAAAGATTGCCCATGTGTAGATCTAAACTGGACATAGCACACCAATGACAGCAGATATCTGCTAATTAAATCCTCTGAGGTTAAACAATCAAACTATAATGTTGCCTCTAAACTTCATTCTGACAAATATGGCATCTGATGAAACACATGGGTAGAAACAAAAAAGCAAAATGAAGTGAAAAATTTTTTAAGCTCAATCAAAACAAAGACTCAAGCTTTACTAAGATGGCTATTTTATTAAAAATTATGCAAACTCAAAGGATGATTGAAAGAAAATGTTCAGCATGAAATTAATGGTAAGAAAAGTAATAGTTGTTTGTGTAGATATAAACTGCATATAAAATAATACAATGCAATAAAAAAGATATTTTCTTTTTAGCTTAGATAAGGTAAAGACCACCAGCATCACTGCTATTCTATGACAGCTACAGTGCTACTGAATGACAATCAAAAGAGTACTGAGCACATAAGTTCAGTTCATCATACTCTTAAATTTCTGTTTTTGCAAGTTTTATATAACGCTCTAGATGAGCCAATATTTAGTCAGCATTATGTAGGTCTTTCAAGATTTTCCAAACAATTCTCATATGACTGCTTTCTAACCATGGCCTAATTATGCAACAGACAATGGTGCTATGGAAAACATTGTCCCAATTTAACAAATAAAGAACTAAAAAAAAAGGTTCCACTAAAATGTTTAAAACACTACACTAGATGATTATAACAAAATAACTTTCCCAAATTCAATATGAGTTTTTTTTAAAGGCAATACTCTATTGAACTTTTTTTTTCTTCTTATGTGTTTCTGAAGCTTAAAAATGCTTTCATGCATCAAAACCTTCATGAAAAAGGAATAAACAAACACAATGTTAGAAACTGAATCCAAAATATGGAAATATGTTTTATGTATATATTTCCGTGCATATATTGTCCAATTTATTCAAAATTACTACCATTTTATCATACATTGTGCAATATATGCTATTATATACAGTCTTTTGACATACAGTACAGTACATTCCTAGTATTTTGGATATCCCTCTTGATAGTACTAATTTGAAAAAGAAACTAAAAAAGAATATTTCATTAAGGTAATTAAATAGTTCTATATCTTTTACAAAGCACCATAGTTGACAAAAAATTTCCAGATAAATGTAACATAAATATTTCTTGATAAGCACATCTTCAAACTGAACTGCATGAGCTATTGTGAACATCTATCTAAACTCCTGTTGCCATTGCCACGCAGCAGCAGCATCCCTAGCTTTGTGGGTAATTGTCATCTAATTAGACAAGCTATTTTAAGTACAAATGGAACAGCAATTACAGATATTAAAAACCAGTTCATTGCAAAGACTAAAAACCATTCACACAACATAAAAAGTGGCATGATCTGAACCTCGAATGGAAAGTGTTTAGCTCAGTGCAGCATGTCTAGAAGCTTCAAATGTTTTAACTACCTGACAATAAATCCTCTGACCAAGGCAAAGAGATATCTCCTTTGTGAATTTCCTTTATCATGCCATAATCATGCCTTCACATGGACACATCAGATGTGCTGGTCTCACATAAGCAGAGAATACATCAAAGGATGTCCTGTTTTTAACAAAGTGCAGGCACGACAAAATGAATCTGCGTCTGCACACCTTTCCAGCAGGCTGTTTCCTCCCTTAAACACAGCCTCAGGCATAAGCCTGCTTCTGAACATCCAAGCATTTTCACACTGTTGCTAAAAATGTAAATGCAAGTTGGCGATCACATTCAGCACCCAGATGTAAGTCAAGTATGAAATCCTTAACAAAAGCAAAAATACTAAAACAAATAAAAAAACTAAACAATGGCCCTCAAAATGCCTCAGTAGACATTGTATATGCTGTACGATGATGAAATTCTAGAACATCAAATACTGTAGTATTAAGGTAACAAGCAACAGCCACATCTGCTGGAAGATCAGCTT
Source organism: Brachypetersius gabonensis (assembly GCA_037577145.1). Classification (NCBI taxonomy): domain Eukaryota; kingdom Metazoa; phylum Chordata; class Actinopteri; order Characiformes; family Alestidae; genus Brachypetersius; species Brachypetersius gabonensis. The sequence continues at coordinate 5,143,240 of JBBJLR010000024.1, forward strand.
AGTGAATTTAAGCAACATCGAGTGATTACAGTCTGACAGTCTGACTCCCAAAGTTTGATAGCACCTGAAGTAGGCTGTTGAAAATGTCTGTATTGTACTGATTGGCCATTAGGAGCAATGTTATCATTACTCTTCACACTAGCTTAATTTGGAGTTCCAAAAATGGCTGAAGTAGCAGCAAACCATTCAGCCAAGCTATGCCCTTGTAAGCTTTTTTCTGCAGGGCTGACATAATTTGAAAAGAATCCCAAAAGTGGGGCACCTCCTCTGACTGCCACCAGCAACATCCCCATATATACACTGGCTACCAAATGTACATGAGCCCAAATATGTCTGTCCTGACAGTGAAAATACATATTAACCGGTAGAAAATAAGCACCCTTGGATGATAAGATACACAATAAAAAACTTTGGCCACATGGGAAAGCCTTGTCATCTCACAGGCATTTTCCCTAAGGTCTTTCCAGAGGAGACAGACTGGCGCTGGAGTGCTGCTTCTACTCACAGCCAGGGTAAACCACAAAACAAAAGGCTACAAAAATGGCCCACAAAGGCAGTTGGTTTAATTTTTAATAAACTAATCGAATGAAGCCAAGCATTCAGGTGCCCTGCTTAGGCCTAAATGTGCCCGTTTAAAAGGGGAGTATCACATATAGATGAAAAAAATACTACAGTACAGTATGGCACAAAATCCTATCCTCATCACAGTACAGTACACTTATTAGTTTTATTGATTAAGGACGCTGTAGTATTTTTGGCATTACTATAGTATGTTTTCAAGGAGCTCATGAAATCAGGCAAACTGAGCATGAACTTAAACATTACATCACAGTGATTTCCAAGATTTTGCTCCAATGCAATGTATTTGCAAAAAAAGTACTCAGAAAAATGCACACACATGCTCATAACAGTGTCTGGTTTTTGTTTCCTTTTCAGCATTACTTCCCCTGTGACAGCAATGCATACCTTCCCTTGTCTTTTCACGCTAGTAAAAGAAAAAGCATGAACAGTTGTGCTTTGAGAAAGTGAGGCCCTATGGTAAATTGGAAATACTGACCATTACATGTTCCCCGAGGAGTAAATGAAAGAACCTATACCACATGTGAATGGAAGAGACTAACAGCACTGTGCACACACACAATGGTTATTTTGTACTTCTAATACATAATACCATTATGGCCATAACAGTCACAGTGCCTTAAAAGACCTGAAACTTTTCTCTTGTCAGTGTAAAATCAAACCTAACAAGCAAGCACCGGACCATCTCACATAGGCAAATGTCAGAAATCGTTTGGAGGTTGCTGAATGTTTGTCTGTATAGCAATGATGAGTTGATGAGTCTCAGGTGACTCTGAGGTATATTTGGTCTATGTGTGAGAACACTGTGTTCTATTGAGACAGAGTGAGACTACAGGCAGAATAGAACAGGGGTAGTAATGTTTGGAGTTGTGAAAACTGTAAACTACATGCAAGTGCCTAAACCCAATACTGAGGGTTTAAAAAATAAGTGACCAGTTCTTTATTTGAGATAATATTGCACTGGAGCAAAACCTTGGAACACTACTAACCAGCAATAAATTGTGATAAAAGAAGGGAAAAGTGGAGGGCGACGTGAGGTGGACTTGGAACATGGCTGGCTAAGCCAAAGTGCCGGGAAAACTGCTGTGCAGGATCAGTGGGCTTTAGGAAGAGTGTGGCCTGGTCTGTGAGCCCTCACAGGAGAGTTGAGTGGTCTGGGTCTGCTGTGTCCATGCTGGCCAAAATGGCCTTCTGGTCCTCCCGTTGAGGGCGGCGGTACAGCAGGGCAGAAAAGCGGGTGTAAGGGTCCTGTCTGGTCAACTTCCTTTTTTTCTTGCGGAGGTAGAGAGCTTCTTCTGGTGGGAGGACCTGAGAGGTGTGGGGCTGCTGGGTCTGAGAGGGCGGCACACCTGGATCAAGTGAAGAGACATGTTTCACTGAGATTATAGATGTGACCAGAACACGAGTCTTCAGTTTGAGCCATAACTTTAAAAAAAATCAGTCAAACACAAGAAACAATGCTGTGATAATGATAATCATATTAATAAGATAATCATATGCTTGGATGATAATTGCTGCTAGCTGTCAGGTCTGGGAGCTGCCAGGGCTGGGCGCCTGTGACAATGGGTGGCCACTAGAGGCCACACTTGTTTAAGTTAAGGGATTTGTGATTTAAGTTGAGGTTTAATTAAGTCATGAGTTTTAGGTGTTTTGTGTTTGGGGTTCATGCTTGTGTTGGTTTGATTGGGTGTTGGGGTTTTAAGTTTTGTATTTAAGTTGATGTATGACCAATCTGTGTGGTGGGTCAACCACTCACATGGTTTTCACTGGTTATCTTGCTGTTGAGTTTTGTAAATACAGATGAAGGTGAGTGTGTCCTTGTATTACATGCCTGGAAAAGGAGAGAAAGGAGGGACACCGTGACAGATTGACCATTCAAACAAAGGCACAAGAGACAGCGAGCCTCTGGAGCTGTACGGGGTGCCCGAGAGTGACAAGGAGATCGCCGTGAGTGAGGCAAGCTGGACTCAGCTCGAGGGTAAGCCGGAAAGGACAAGTCGGTTTGCCATCGCCGAGGTGTCATGGAGAGTCGGAGGTTGAGGAAGCGGACGTGGGCTCTTGGAGTATATTGTGGAAGCCCTTGTCCTTGATTCGACTGCGGAGGAGCTCCCGCTTTGGTGGGGGATCTGCGGTCAATTGGGGGTCTACGTCGCTCACGTCATCCATCGGTCACACTGCTCAAGCTCTGAGACCTCACTCCCGAGTGCCCATACCTTGCTCTCGAGCGCCAAAACCTTGCTCCCGAGTTCAGAGACCTTGCTCCTGAGCGTCAAGACCACACTCCTGAGCGCCAAGACCATGCTCTTGAGCCATGAGTCGGCACTTCTGCATCCCGTACCAGCCGCCTCCCATGCCTGCTCCCCAGCTTAAACCTCTAGCCCCAGTGTCAGTAGTAGCATGTAGCCCCAAGCTTTTAGTAGTAAGTCCGGGGCTGCTAGCAATTAGCCCGGGGTTAATAGCAGTTAGCTCGGGGTTGATTGCAGTTTACCTGGAGCCTGCATTCCTGCTAGGCCCATTAGATGAGCCATTAGGCTCCTTAGCAGAGCTTTTAAAGCCCAGTATAGTTAGCCAAGAGCTTGTAGCAGTTAGCCCAGAGGCTGTAGCACATAGCCCCATAGCCCAGCAGCTCAACCTGATAGCCCAGCAGCTCAACCCTGTAGAGGGGTTGGCAGCAGAAGAGGGGTTTTTAGTGTGGTTGGTAGCAGCATAGAGGCTTAGTGGGGCCTTGGAGGCACAAGAAGGGCTTAGCTACAGTTTAGAAGCCCAGGAAGGGCTTAAAGAAGGGCTGTTAGAGGGCAGTGTAGAGGCTACATTTTAGTTTAGATGCCGTTATGAAGCCTTTAACAGGCCAAGAGGGGCCTTTAGTAGGCCAAGAGTGGTCTGCAGGCAGGCCAGTAGTGGGGGGCCTTCCTTGGAAGTATGGGGCTTTCCGAGAGCTTTGGTGGGGTCCACGGAGAGGGCAGAAGGGCTTCCAGGTGGCGGCCATGCCCACCAGGACAGTGGGGGGGTCTCGGTAAGGGTCACTGGCCCCAAGGACAGTGAACTCCCCGCAGAAGGGGGTTGTGGGGGTTGGTTTGCATTTCGACTTTAGCTGGTGTGTGTGTATCTGTACTACGCGCCTGGAAAATTTGAGAAAGGCGGGACACCGTGACACTAGTCTTTTGGAGTTACATATTAGCACTAAACTTGTGGCAAATCAAGCACTAGTGACAAAATCTTTTGACATTCTTAAACATGAATATTTGAAAAATTATCAAATTACATTCCATGTTGTGTTGGAAGTAGAACCCTGAGACAGAGCTGCCATCACAATTTTAACATTCTTAACACCTGACCCGAACATGGTTAGACTGCCATGACTACTGACAGTAGTGACATATCTAGGACTTCCAGTGGGCAAAGTTGGCCACATCAACTGAAAATCACTGAAAATGCCAGATATTAATCTGACTTGTTAGGACTTATGTCTGACTTCAGAAGGACTAACAAACGGGAGCGCTAACTACCATTAATTGTATTTACAAGGGTATCACAGGAAAAAATCATAAGCCTTCTCAGAAATTTAACTTAGGGATTGTCCCTAATATGTATGAATCTGAAAGTAGGGCTCTAGTTAAAATGGTCTTTTCCCAAACTTTTTATCAATTACTCATTGACTGGCTGGTCAAGCTTATACACCACAATTTTTCTGCATCTATTACAACTTTTGACATGGCATGGAAATTAGAGTGTATGTGTAAGACCTGCTTAATTTTAATCACCACATATGTGTGCACAGCTGCTATGTGAGCTGCATTGTTCATTTACAGGTATCCCTACCTGTGGCTGTATCTGTAGGATTAGGAGATACAGTCACTTCTTCTAATATTGTACTCTGGGTGGAACAATGAACATGTCAGGGGACTACCGTTTGCTTATCTTAAAAAAGTTTCAGAAACAGATGACAAAAATAATTGTTATGGTACTGTGATGGTGCATCTTGTGATAATTCCTGAGGACATGCTAAATCTGTGCTTTAAATTGACACAGAACATGTAGACAAAATCAAGTATATCACAGTTTTAAGAATACGCACTTATGTGTCTTAAAGTCAATGACTGAGATTATTTCAAACATGATTTAGTTTATTGCAAGTACAAAATTTGGTCCCCATTCTGCAGGGTTTTGGAGTTAAGATGTGGAGAGTGATCATGTGTTGCCAGAAGAAAGATGTTGATTAACTACTCACACCATACAGCTATGCTGTTGCCACTTGGACACAATCAGCTGATGTATTTAGACTAATTAACTGAGGCCTGCAAAACAGGATGTGCCTTGTCAAATAAATAGGACCATGTTAGTCCAAAAATAGAACCTGTAAAGAGAGCACCTTCCTGAGACAATCATAATTACAGTACATGATAAGCATAAAAGAAATTACCAATGCACAACTGTGGAAGAAAAGTTTTAGACCTCACCTATTTTTCTTCTGATCTTAGAGTTGTTATTGTTGACTGCAACCTTCTTGGTTTTTTTCACACGTTGGTATCTCAGTGCTTCTATCCTCTCAGACCCTGCAGGGCCACTCGGCATACCTTGATGTTTTCTGCGCAGGGGACAAAGAGAGGCAGAGCTATCACTCTGAGGAAGAGCTGTCATGTGGCCTACTATTGATAAACCACTGGCCACGTATGGCTTGGCCCAATCCGTGTCAAGTTACTGCTGTCAGTGCCAAGCTATAGGTGCACCAGATTACCTATTAACCAGTCCAAGACTTTCACACTGTCAGATTTAGGCAACTTGTTCAGCATGACAATTATGGGGCAGAAAGTTATTTGAGTGGAAAGAAAGGTATACTCAAAGCTTTAGAGCTGATGTGTCTTTCAGAATAGTTGGAACAATAAGGAATAAATCAGTGACTCAAAACTGTTGGGAATTTGAACAATGAGCTTGATATTATTATGAAACATTAATTGGACAATATGTTAATTTCAAAAAGGCATACCTTGAAATATAAAAAAAGATAATATATTTTTGTATAAAGAGAAGTTTAATGAAATTGCTTAAATTAGGACACAATATAATAGCACTAAGTTATAATAATATTATTATTAATATTAATGTTGTATTCGCAGTCTTCCCATCCAAATACAGTATGGAGGCACTAAAATGGCAGCCCACATACTCTGCCACACACACACACACACACACACACACACACACACACACACAGATACACACACAGATACACACACATACAGGGCTCTGACGAGGCACGGTAAAACAAGGAAAAGAGTATTATAAAGGGGCTCTCCGTCTGTCTGTTGAGGCTGTTAAGAGAAATTAAAAGCCATTAGTAGAGGGGGAAATCACAGCTGAGCGACAAAGCATCATCAAAAATGTGTTCATAGACATGAATACTGTCTACAATGGGCTTCACCATGCTGACAGGGGGAGAGATGGCGGGAGGGGAAAATGGCTACTTGGGAACAGTCACATAATGAAAAATTAAACAAAGCACTCGGACAACAAATGTAACAAGAATTTAATAAGATATTTGTTTGTTGTTTCAACTGAAGAGCAATATTTAGCGATGGCATGCATGGAATTTTGCACATGGAACAGAACTTTAAAGGGGAATACTCTGAAAAGAACGTCACTGGGCAAAAGACATAAATTAAAAGAGAATGCTGTTTGGTGCCCAGAGCCAGTAGTATTTTCCCCATTGCAAAGGTAAGTGCATAAGTTGTTTGGGTGGTATATTTTGTTTTATCACATGAGAGAGTTCTGCAGTCCAAAGTGTGTTATCTTAAGTGCAGATTTTGGATTTAGAAAGATGTCTCAGTGAATGCATTAGTGAAAATATGTTTTCATTAATGTGTTAGCTGTGTAAAATGATTCCTGATAAAGCACTTACCCAAAATGAAGCAGAAATTGCAACTCAGTCTCATGCTTGAAAAGTCCAGAAGGTAAAACTGCTTCTTCCCTACTTTGGCGCTGAGTATTAATTCACAGTTAGCGTACTGCAAATGGTTCTTATAGTGTAATCAACCTGACAACTAGACTACAGGGGATAGTATTCACAGTAAGCACACAGGCTCCACTTTTGAAGATTTATCTTTATGACTTTACTGTGTTACTCAAGACCACTAGTCATTTCTATGGGCTTCATTTTCCACCAAAAAGTGATCACAATCCAAAACAGTACTCCTTCACATTTAGCAAAACAATAAAAAAACAGCCTTCAAAGCATGAGGTTGTGTTGACCACATGATATATGTCAGATTTCCTAAGAGGGAATAACTAGAAAGTTCACATATGCATACCAAGATGAGAATGCATATAGGATTCAAGACTGCAGAACGTAAATGCGTGGTTACCTATAAAATAAAAAGAGAAAAAAATTGCAGGTTGGTGCAACAAACTATAGAATCAAGATCCACAGACTCGTATTCCCCTTTAAAGAACAAGGTGAATAAAAGCCCCACCTGCTGCCCCCCCCTTTCAGACATGGATCCAACCCTTACCTATTGCGGTGTAGAGGACCTGGTCACAACAACGCTGCCCAGATTGCTGAGATCAATCAAAAACAAAGCAGGTAAGACTCCAGGAGTCATCAAGAATGACCAACTGCCCCTAATTGAGATGATGACGACATTGCAACAGATGAGAGCAGACAGTCCCTGCAACACGATTCGCCCAACAAGCCTCCCCTGGCAGTCAGAGCTGGGGTGACCTGGGTGATGGGGGTGGGAGAAAGGGGGTGGGGTGTGGGAGAGGCAATCATGCAGTCAGATTATTAAGGAACAGGAGAGGAGCCCTGTGCCTGGTGTGCTGGACACGTTTAAATCAACCTCCATTTCATTCCTACTGTAAGTCATCCTAAAAAGCCTGGAGTTAGTCGAAACTGGGCTTCATTTCGACTTCATTTTGAGTGGTCAATTGGGACGCACATGTGGGGTTCCTCCTGTTGGGTGAAAGGCAGGGTAAAGCATGACACAGAATGGAAAGGCTGGAGTCCAGTGGTGGTGTCCCTCTGATTCCAGGCTTTTAAGGGGCTTTGTTACTACATTTTAAACTGACTTAAAATTGCACTTCTCCAGAGATTTAGCCCCAAAAGGTCTGTCACCATATCTGTGAAGCAAATAATCCATCCTGCCTTGAGTTACTGTATATCATTCTAAAACTATAACTCAATATTTTTTTGTTTGGTGTAAGACAAGTGTCTTTAAGTGCTTCACAGACTTTATGAATGAAGTTTGATGTTTGGCATGAAAAGCAGCATTTGTGAGACTGAGAGCAATATTGTTGTAAAGCACAAATCATCTATGTATAAAATGATTTTGAATGATTTGAAAAATGTAAGGCATCTAGGGCAGTTTAACAAAAAAGCAAATGATGCACATATTTTATTTACATTACACTGCTAAATCTGCTGCATTTTTAAGGGAACTTAGATACTTTTATATCTCCAATGTGCAAAAAACGTATCAGCAAATTATTCTTTTTTAGTTTTCTATATTAAATTTTGCACATCTATATAGATTACTACACTGAGGCATCAAAAAAGTCTTATGTGTTTGGGCAGATGGTACATTAGCCATGTGATTTGATTCCTGTAAGTCCATTGCACCTACCCTGAAGCTGATAACTGTGGCGGAGAGGGTTCTGATGGAAGGATCTCCTCCTCAGTCCTCCTCTGGGTTGGCATCTGCCCAAAAATGTTGCTGCTTTCCATGGGGGGTGATGGGGACTGGGATGGGTAGCTCGTTGCCGAGGATGCAAAGGCCATGTGGGAGTGGTAACTAGGACTTGCCCTTCGGCTTCCCTGGCCTTGAGCAATAGAAGAAGACGGTGAGGACCTCCTTGAGAAGGCGGCAGAAGAGGGGGGCTGCAGGGTGGTTTCAGACATCTCTGGAGGGATGTGTGGCAGGACAATACTAGGGCGGGGCCTGGGACGCACTACAATCTCTGGTGAGCCTTCATGAGAGCTAATGGGGCTTTGAGTGAGAGGTGAGAGACGCGAGGGCTGGAGAACCATCATGCTGGATTCCATCCTACGAGGCTGCCTGGGGCTGAGCCTAGGCGTTAGCTCATACCAACGTGTATCCAGGCTTCCAAATGAGCTAGGACCAACTATGTGAGATGCTGGGTCAGGGTAAGGCAATACCGGCACACCCATACCGTGGCTTGTGTGTCTTAGCTGCCCTAGACTCTGTGCCTCTTGCATAGGTAAACGCTTGGCTGGAAGGCCCTGAGGCTTGACTTTGCTGGGAGACTTGCCTGGCCGACTTTTTGGGGCCTCCAGCTGCAGGATACCAGGGTAGGAGGGTAAGTGAATGGAAGCAGGTGGGAGCACACTAGGAGGGAGAACAAGTGGAGGGGGAAGAGGAGGTTCCCGGTGAAACTGCAAAGGGTGATGGGGTGGGAATATGAAGTGAGGACCTTCAAGTGTGGCAAAGGAGAAATCAGGTCGTTGCCAGAAGTCTGGAGAACGAGAGGAGGTGTGTGTCAAGGGAAGGGTGCAGCCAGAGACTGCATAGTGTTGAATCTCTCCCTCAGCAATCTCTTCTGGGATGGTAGGATGACCAAAAGGTCCTTCGAGTTGGTAAGGAGGTGAAGACATGACCGAACTAAGTGGGCTGGTGTCTGGCATGTAGAAAGGAGGCGGAGGCTCAGGTTCTCCAGGACTGCCCAAATAGCCATAGAACTGGCCATGAGAAATGGCTCGGAAATTAGGAGCACCACGAATCTGCCCTGTGGCATGAAGCCGGCTGGTCTCCATTATGGTCATACCTTCCAAGGGCCTCTGGAAGCGAGGGCTATAGGCTGGCGGCTGCATGTAAGACTCCTGGCTGGAAGAGATGGGAGAGATCTGATGGGGTTGGAGAGTGGCCATCATGGGTGGCATGGGCCCTGGATCATCATTCTCTTCATCGGACTGCCGAAATTCTGGGTACAGATCTGACTCTTCAACAAAGGGGAAACCCTCAATACGCCTGGGCTTGATTGATATCTCTGTGTCAGTTGGATCCATGACAAAGCGACCATCTGGGCCACGGCTGATTAACTCAATAGGTGTGGTAGCCTCAGCTTCATGCTTAGAGACACTATATTTCTTGCTTATTATTGCTCTTTTGGTCTTCTTGTACAATGACAGCTCTTTCTCCTTGGCAGGACTTTGAGGAAATTTCTTAGCCCGTAAGCCATCCTCAGAAGACTCAGATGTTGGTCCAACAGAGTGGACACTCTCCAGACTCATCTTTCCTGAAGATGACCTGAAGAAGACAGAAAAACAGAAACAATTTAGAGAAAATAAAAACATGTTAGCTGAGATGAAACAGTCACCTAGGCAGTTGGTGTATCATGTAGCTAACAGGAAAAAGAACATGGCAATAATGGGATAAATATAGGACAGGTTAGAAAGTTTTTTTGTATATGCACAAAAAAATAGTAATGTGGCTTTGCATTAGTGGTATAGTCTGTTATTCTGAAAGACCTGAGGCATAATAGACTAGTGGTACAATGGTACATATTCGTTGTAAATTTTATTAGTGCTTCTACTTTGGTTCTGCAATACTAGACTTGCATTTAAGGGATGTTAGGATTTGTGTTACAGGTTTATACACACTCTGTCAAGTGTGTTATCTAAAATACCAGATGACTACAATCTATCTACTAATTTTACATTCTTTAGGGCCCAGACATGCAGAGAGATAACCTAAATGAAAGCCTTCCTTGAAAACCTTCCTTAAAAATCTCTCCATTCTGGATATGCCTATTCACATCACTCAGGTGAGACATGCTGAAGCTAGGTACTGTTCAGGTATGAATGCTCCATGCTTGTATTTCCTCTCTTCTGTGAACTTTGGCCTCTATATTGTGGTTTGCTCTTCACAGGTCCAGAATGTGAGAATATAAATTTGGATGAGTGTTTTCATTGGTAGTCACCATTATTAATAAGAAGGAAATCTGATTCAGGTCTAAGAGAGTATTTATTTATCCAAATGAGACATAACAAGCAAAATCCAGAAAACAAGAGAGAAAATCTGGAAATGTAAAGATCCTTCTTTGCAGTAGTAATAGTACACATTGTCATTAAGGCTTCAGTTTCTGCTGAATCACTTCAAGTTGCAAATGTGCTTTTAATGGCTGCAATGATGGAGTTTCCATGGTAACTGCCTACTGATGACCAACTCTGGAGGCAGTGATGTCATCTACAGGCCATATAATGCACCAAAGAGGAGAATTCCAGCTTATCAAGACATTGAGATTTGTATTTTCAAATATACACAAAAAGCAAACATGCCATTTATTATATTAGATCAAAACTTGTCAAAAACATTTATAGTAGGTAGACTTTGTATTAGCCAGTAGACTTCATATTAGACTAAATTTCATTTAAAGCTTTCAAGCTTGTGCTTTCATGGCTTAAAATTTCTTAGAGATACAATGTACCTAACTGCTCTTTTTCATCTAAATGCTGATATATTTGATTTTTATGATTGTCTTATGGCCTTATTGCCACAAGTCATATGTATCCACAGAAATCACCTGCACTGACCATGTTGCTTGCCCAAAAGAGAGAACACTGGATATACATATGTAATATGCAATTGTTGTTCTTCATCCATATATCCAGGTATGCCTTTCATGACGTCCCAAAGGATTTTAATAAATATAGGTTATTTTTATTACCAGAGTGAATATGAATATATTTGAATACTAAGACATGTAGCTCATACTCTTAAATCTCTCAAACTGACTTATTCATGGAAAGAAAGAAAGCATATAGGAGTACTGCCAAAAATGTAAAACTAGGTCATTCAAATATGATCCATTTGAACAGGCCTAACAAAGTGCTGCCACTTCAAAATGCCTAATTTAGTACAGTTAACTGCAAAAGTAAAATCACTTGGCACTACATATTAATAACACAGCAAGCGTAGTAGAATGTGAGTCAAGAAAAAGTGTACAGAATAAGCACATGTTCATTCATGATATGCATTGTAAGCAAGAGCGGAGTGCACAGCATTGATATTTCACCAAAAATTTAATCAAAATGAGAAGGAGAGTACTGAAGGGCCTGGTGCAGGAAAGTGTGCTGCTGTGTGGTTACGCTCGGGTATGCACGGGTTTGTTGGTCACAAAGAGGCGGTTCAGAGGGCGCTTAACAGTAAATTCTGAAAACCTGTAATGAAGACCATGAGGTGATGATTAAAACAGTAGACAAAGTGTATGTAAAATTTAGAGGCCATCTATTAATTTATTTCATTTCTAGTTAAAGAACCATTATTATTTATTTTTCAACATCAGGAAAAAAGCAGAAAACACAGTAGTTTCACCAATGAAATATATAATTTTCTTTTCACCATTTAGATTAATTGCTGCTTCACTTCAGGAGATTTACTTTTTACAGATATATTTTCCATGCTTCTCAAAACACTGCAAAGTTCAAAACTTCAAAATTCTTTTTCTGCTTCTCACAAACCAATTCTAAGTACACTGATTCACAGCCATTTGTTCATAAAACCTCTTACCACATATCAGATGCTCAGCTTGGCTGTTCTGCTGCAGATTTTCATCTCAATTTTCTGTTAACGTTTCTCAGTAGTGACTTCTTGAACAGCTACACATTTCAGTATTCAGTGCTTGTGTCAGTGTTAGCAGTTGTTTTAGCTCAGTCTGCAACACCATTGTCCTCCATGCGATAGACTTGGGCTTGATCTCCTGTCTGGGCAAGATCACTATGCTACACCAACATAGTTGGGCAAAACTCCTAACACTACACTCACCTACATATGTAACATGACTATAAATTGTAAAAATAAAATTGTGCCTTTTTGAAAAGTAACACAATGTCTGGGAACAGCTGTTGTTGTTAGAATTAAAAGGAAGGAATGACGAAGGAGTTAAAAGCAGAGTTTAAAAAAAAGAGAAGACAAATTAAACACCAACAGATTCAGTATTACACCTCTCGGAAACTTTTAATATGCAATATTATCTTAAATACATGTTTTCTGCTTTTTTCTTGAGAGTGAAAAATGAAAAAAACTTGTACTCAATCACAAGTATGACTTGAAATAAAATCAGCAAAGGTATGTTTTCTGACTTTTGCACCGTACTGGATATCATATAATTCAGAATTCATAACTTTAGCCAGAGGTGGGCAGACCAACCTAGACCTATGCTCATAGAAAAACAATGTAGAATTGTAATATTGAAACATGGTTCCTTCAATGAAACAATGATTTTTGGTTTAAAGAAAAAGTAGACAACAAAAACCAACTTCAGTCATAGTACATCACTGATATTTGAAATGTTTACTATTTGTTTTTTGGCCTAAAATAAATGCTAAACATTCAAAGTCAAGGTATGAATAGCAGTAAAGCAGTTTGGGTCTTTAAAGAATGAAATTAAAGACAAAAGGTAGTAGCTCAATGTGAAAGGATTAAAAGGACTGTCTAAAAAGTAGTGCTGAGCACATTAATGCGATAACAATAATTAATAATAATAACGCTATAATATTAAATGAATTCATTTTTCTGACTGTTTCTGCTGCTTTCTGATAAAATAAAAAATGTTTCTGCTGGTACTGTCACAATTCCTGCCTGTGACCACTAGGGGTCGCCATTGACTCATGGATCGTTTCAACCCTCAGTTTTTTTACACACCTTTTTCACATCTGGTCACTGATTGGCATCTCACCTGGTTTGAGCTCTCTTGCTTAGTCACCGACCTCTCATTGTTTTTTGTGTTTTTCTCTGGGGTATTTATGTTGGGGGTTTTCTGTCATCTGGCATCGGGACATACATCCGTTACACCGGGGTCATTGTCCCTCTCTTCTCATCTCTTATCTTGAAATAAAATGCCATCTAAAATGCCACGTCGCCACAGAGCCTCCTTTTTTTTTCAAGTACAAGGCCGATTCATGACAGAATGTCCCGATCATCAACGAGGTACCAATCATTCGGTGCCGAAACCTCTGGACTTCTCGCAGGGGGTCCTTGCGGGCACTAACGGAGTCACCACACCTCAACAGACTCGGCGAATCCATAGCGGTGGTGGAGAACCGGGTAGATCTCTTAATTGGTCTCCAGAATTCCGTTTGTACTGCTTGAGACAAGGAAACTCTTCCGTACACATCTACGCAGAGGAATTCCGCACCCTGGCTTCCCAGATAACGTGGAACAACACCGCTCTTAGGGTTTCATATTATGAAGGCTTGGCTGACCGGATAAAAGATGAGTTGATCTGTCACGAGAGTCCCGTAACGCTGGAGCGTATTATCCAGCTCAGCCTCCGCGTGGACAGTCAATTCAACTCTTCACTGCCCAAGTCTTCTCCACTCCGCTCTCCTCAGAAGAGCCCAGATCAGCTCTGCCTCACACCGATAGTCCAAGTCAGATCAGCTCCACCCGGCTTCACACAGATCTGCTCAGTCTCGTTCAAATCTAGGCCATTCAATGCAATCGCCCCAGCCAGCCAAGTCGGCCTCCCTACCGCTCCTACCAGCCCAGTCGGCCTCTCAATCTTTCCAGCCAGTTGAACTACCTTTTTAGCTAGCCACTTAGCCACTTAGTTTTTAGCTAGCCACGAAAGCTCTCCCTATCGGCCCAGCTGTTTTCTCCGCGGGCCCTGCCCACTCGGCGCCTTCGTCTGCGGCCTCAGCTTGTCTGGCCGTCCCTTTGATTGTGGCCTCAACCAGAGCAGCTGCCCTTTCAGCGGCGTCTCCTGCTGGTCCAGCCGCCACAGCAGTTCCAGTCGGATCTGCGCGGCTGCTACAAGCCCGGCACCAGGGCTCTCCTCGCTGCCGACGGCGTCTGCGCGCCCCTTACCGGGGCTTTCCTCACCGACTCCCGACACGCCACTGGTTTCCACACTGGGTGGCCTGACTGCCGACTCCGACCCTGAGCCTTCGCATCTAACTCTTTGACTCCGAATCCTGTCTTCCAGACTTCAGCATCGGTCCCCACTATGGCTGTCCGGACTCCAGGGTCCACCTCCGCTCTAGCCGGTCCAACTCTGACTCCTGTCTCCATGACTTCAGTGACGACCGACTCTCTGGCCTCCTCAACTCTGGATCCTTCTTCAGTGACTCCTATTCCGGTCCTCACACTGGTTAACTGGTTTCTCATGCCAGTTCGGACACTCGCCTTGGTCATGGTTCTGAGGAGCCTGCCTGCTCCTACTCCTCCGCCCCCGCCGTGGACCGGAGTTCTGGATGTACCCACGTACACCCGCCCCTTATGTGGGCTTAGGGGCTGGGTGTTTTGTCTTGGGCACCCCGGAGTTGCCCCAAAGTCTACTACTAGGGGTAGACTTTGACTCATGGATCGTTTCAACCCTCACCTTATTTCACACCTGTTGTATAACTGGTCACTGATTGTCATCTCACCTGTTTTGTGCTCTTTTGCTTAGTCACCATCCTCTCATTGGCTTTTGTGTTTTTCTCTGGGGTATTTATGTGGGGTTTGTCTGTCATCTGGCATCGGGACATACGTCCGTTTCAGAAGTGAGGGACATTGTCCCTCTCTTCTCATCTCTTATCTTGAAATATAACGCCATCTAAAATGCCACAGAGCCTCCTCTTTTCTTAAAGAACAAGGCCGATTTGTGACAGGTACCTGTTCAGAAAAAAACAGGTGTCTGATATACTGACATAATCTTGCCTCTAGATGTGGGAGCCATTCTGATGATTCATGCTACCTTGTTGAAAAATATTTAAATTGATTACAGTAATGTTTAAGTTGAGATTTACAGAAATATTTGAACTGTATCTGTAACTTTGTTAAAGGGAAAACTGCTGTTTGAAAGTTCCTTGTTTTTTTAAGTGTTTGCAAAACAAATGTTATTGCACTTTTGATCATAGAGCAGTACTTTTAAAATAAAACTACACAATACACTAGTTTTGAATTCGTAATTGAATTTTGTGCATAACAATTAGATTAATTGCGATTAATAGCAGTAAACTGTTGCAAAAACAACTATGCTTGAGTAAGCATATGTAAAAGTATCAATCTTTAAAAAGAAAAATGAAAATCCATTAAAATATAACTTATGTACATGGAACTGAGTGAATTACCTTGTCATTATCTTGTATAATTAGTTATTACCCACCTCCGACTGTTATGCAAAATGATAACTGATATGAATAATACAGAATGAAATGGATTTTCAAAACTCCTATTATATGTTAACATACTGCTTGAGACAATCTGACTTTTCTGCCTACATTTCCAGGCACACATGTTTAGGTAGTCACAGCAACATGCTTAATAAGTGGTCTCAAGCAAAGTAAGCTTTATTCCTAAAGAAATCTGGCTACTTTATATAAAACCAAACTGTTATCATATAAGAGGTCTTGGAGCACTTTTGTACAGCTTGCTTAGGTGTATCTGCTCAGCAGAAATAAACACAAGGAGGAGGCAGAGAAGCATCAGGTCAGCCAGTGAGTCAAGATCAAATGTCAGCAGAGCATGTGCTGAATGTCCCCAGACAGGCTCAGCCAGGCACAGCAGGAAAAACCTCACAGGAGATTTAAAAAGTCACCTACGATCCCTCCGTCTCACACACAACACTCTAACTTCAAAGTACATTCAGAATTAACCTGAATAAACAAAATGACATGACACACTAACAACACTCTAACTTCAAATTTCATTATGAATTAACCTGAATTAACAACATGACGTGCATATATATTTATTTTGTTAATTCATATATGTGCATATATGTGTAAATTTGTGAAAAAAAAATGCTTAAAAATGCCCAATTTATAGTGTAAACCCTAAATGTGCCCCCAAATTTGCTTTTAAACTCAGCTTAATATATTGCCCTTAAAGGAAATTTAAATGTTTTTTTGGTATGCAGTGTCATTTTCTTTGATATAAGCAAGTAAATACAGAAATAAATAAATTTAATTTATAGTAATAAAAATATAGGGCTTTAAGAACAAAAGATAAACATGAGAAGACTTGAGACACCCCACAGGGTAAATGCTGGACTGCAGCTGAGATGCATCACAGGGGAGCAACCAATCAGCACCAAGGAGAAATAAATAACGTTCTCGGATTGTCTCTGACAATAACCACCCGTCTCTGAGTACAGCCGTTCACCATCCCAAGATGCGCTTTCTTTGTGTACCAAAAAAATTACAGCTATATTTTGTATGGAAATGTATCTGAATTTATGTTAATATTTATGTTAAAAATTAGTAATCACTATTTCTCTTAATAATTTAACATTAAAATGCATGAAAAATTATATATTGCCACGAAAAAACTGTGGGCCATCCAGGCCTCACCCGCCACATCACCCCCTCCTCCTGGGTTGTTTACGCAGTGCCCAAACATAAATAACACAGCATGAGGGCGAGGTGGTATGGTGGGCGAGACCCTGACATCACACAAAAAAAATTCATAGGATATCTGTGGTTTCCGTGAATTTCCGTGATATATATGTATATATACATCCATCTCAGCACAGCAGTTACACTGTAATTGTAGTTGTATGTTGTTGTGTTTTGTGTTTCAGGCACAGCAGCTACTGAATTTGAAACACTGTGCCCATTTACCATCTGTTAAATTACAGCTATACATTTATTAACACAATGAATGTGTTAAGAACAGCCCACCATTCAAATAATGTTCAGCTTTTGTCCACTGATTAATCCTAATGGGATTTTGTTCATAAAATTTGTATGGGAGTTCCATGTTAATTAAACATACTTAAGTTATACTGCCCCCACAGCTGTGGCAGTAGAGGTCAGCAGGGTGCATAAAACAAGGTGTGTGTGCGCATGTGAGGCAGGCAGGGGCGAAAAAAGGCAAGGGTCTCCTGTGAGTGCAGCAGGGAGTGAGTGGGGGGTCCACGACCTGCCACAAAAACCGTGCCCAGCAGCACAGATGCACAGAGAGATCCCCACTGCAGAATTAACTTGTGTTCATTGGTGTCCAGTTGCACTCTTAAATGTAAAGGTGCAAACCACAGTGACATTCGAGAAAATTCAGGCTTACAAGTGATGGCTCTTTAATGATGCTACAAAGATTCTTTACTAATTAAATTCAAGGTTGGAACCATTTGGGAATGTGGAACCTTTTTTAAGAATGTGGACCTGAATGAACATGTACATAAACTTTATATGTTAACTCAACGCTGGGGATTTCGCTGTGTCAGAGCATGCGGGCCAAGCCAGCACACACTGCTGCAGAAGGTGCAGGCACTCACTGAGGACTTGAAGGTGGGGGCTTGTAGCTGCTCCCATCTGTCCCCTCCCAGAAGGGCTCTATGCCAGGCAAGGGGGTTAGAGGTGTCCTGCGGTGGAAAACATAACAGAAAAAGGAGGAAAAAGAAAGGAGGCAGGGGGGATGAGGGCCATCAGTAAACTTCAGCTTCCACAAAAACCAACAGAGCAGGAGACAAAGAGTGACAGGGAAAGAGGTAGAGCAAAAAGAGAAAAAGATCTAAAAGACACACAAAAATATGCCTGAGGGCACTTTGGGTAATTCTGCATTTATTACATCATTCCATTAATTATTTATTACACATTTGATGGTCTGGACACATATTGCTTGTGGCAGTGAATTCAGGTTAAATTGAGCTGTGTGCTCCTTTCACCTGACTGTGGCTTTGGAGAACACAAAGACCAACATTCTCCAACAAACACTAGCATTCTAATGTTGCCAGTCAGCATTATACTGTCACAGGGTCAGTATGATCACCCAAATGAGCTAGTGTATAAAGGGAGAGGGCAGTGTAACAATGTGGGAGAATATTCTCGCACATTCTAAAAGGTGTGTTTCCAAACTCTCTAGAACAATGTGAAAGGAGGTTAACACTAATGAGAAGTGGGAGTGGGAGACTGAGCAAGGGAAGAGTTCTTGAAAAATGTAAATGAGAGAAAACATTCAAGAGCAGTGTGAACAGATGAGAGCATTTAGAGCAGCATGAATGGAGAAAAACTCTCGTAATGTGGGTGAATACTGAAGGTGATTGTGATGGGGGGCTGGGATTCTAGAACAGCAAGAATAGGTGACAAAGTTCTAGAATAGGAGAAAGTTCTGGAACAGTGGGAACAGGAAAGAATGTTCTAGAATAGTGGAATGGAAGAGAAAGGTTGGTGTGAAAAAAGGAGAAGGTTGTGAATGAGTAGAATCCAGGAACAATGAGAATGGAGAATGTCTTAGAGCAGCATGAATAGAGGAAAATGTTTTACAGTAGTGTGAATGGGGAGTAATACTGTAGTAAAGTATAAATGAGGGAGGACATTCTAGAAAAGTCTGAAAAGGGAAGAAAATGTTCTATACTATCCAATCAATCACACATAGGTATAGCACACTGTTGGAAAACAGTGGTTCATATGCCCTGGACTCATGACTGTTGACTGATCTTGGTGTTTGAACATTTGTAAGACACTTGAAACATGTGTTAATTATGAAGATGTGGATGTTGGCCACAACGGTTATGCACAGGATTTGAAAGCTACATTATAATTCAGTGCTACAGGGTAGATATCTACTGCTATAGACGACAAGCACCTTTTCTGTTACCACTTTCAGGGAATACTGCAGTCATGATAAGTCACTTCATTAGGTACACCTACTTTGTACATCTCATCGTCACTGCTTGGCTGACAGTTCACCAACTGAAAAAGCCAACAGTGTTCTGTGTACAGAAAGTGACCAGTGATGAAGAACTAGAGGATAACTAACATTCTGTACTGTGCACATAGGCAGCTAATTTCCAAAATAATGTTTGTCACACTTAATTGTTTCAGATTATCAAACAATAAGGGATTTAAGGGATGATTTTATTTATTATGGAGAAAAACAAAAGATCGCTTAAAAAGTAGGCTAAAAGATCACAAAAAAGGAGGACATGCAACAATCTAAAAAAATTCAGGATTAGATGAGAAACAAAGTAATTGGCATCTATCGTTCAGAAAAAGGTTACAGGCCAAAAGATTTCAGTGAATCACAGTGCGTTCCATTATTCACAAACGGAAAGAACATGGAACATTGGTGAACCATCATAGGAGTGGCTGGCCAACAAAAATTATCCCAAGTGCACAGCGACGACTCATCCAAGAGGTCATAAAAGGCCCCACAACAACATCCAAAGAACTTCAAGCCTTACTTGCCTCAGTTAAGGTCAGTGTTCATGACCAAAAATGGCCTGCATGGTGGAGTGCCAAGACGAAAACCACTGCTGAGCAAAAAGAACATTAAGGCTCATCCCACCGTTGCTAAAAATCTTGATGATCCCCAAGTCTTTTGGGAAAATATTCTATGGACTATGGATGAAACAAAGGTTGAACTTTTTGGAAAGTGTGTGTCCCGTTACATCTTGCATTGAAATAACAATGCATTTCAGAAAAAAGCACATCATACCAGCAGTAAAATATGGTGGTGTTAGTGTGGTGGTCTGGGGCTGCTTCAGGACCTGGAAGACTTGCTGTGACTGATGAAACCAAAAACTCACGAAAGAGAATATGCGGCCATCAGTTTGTGACATCAAGCTGAAGCGCACTTGGGTTCTACAGCAGGACAATAGTCCAAAACACCAGCAAGTCCACCTCTGAATTGCTTAAAAAACAAAATGAAGGTTTACTAGTCAAAGTCACGCTGTGGCACTTCTGCAAAGAATAGTGGGAGAACATTTCTCCACAGCGATGTGAAAGAAGCATTTGCAATTATCACAAATACTTAATTGCAGTTGTTATTGGGTTTGGGGGTCAATTACTTTTTCACATAGTGTTTATTAATAAATAAAGTCATCACTTAAAAATTGCATTTTGTGTCTAGTTGGGTAATATTTGTCTAATATTTAAATTAGTTTAATAATCTGAAACCTTAAAGTGTGACAAACATTCAAAAAATAAGAAACCAGGAAGGGACAAATACTTTTTCACAGCACTGTATAGGGCAAAGCATTTGTAGTCATATAACTGTCTTTGAATGATTATTATATTGGAGAGGGATTTTTAAAATTGCTGAATAAATCTAGAATGGATGTTATCTTTGTAATTTGGCTCAAGAAAGATATGAGGTAAGAGTACTCACAATAGTTAGGCTATCAGTCAGAAATGTTGAACAACAGAGAACTTCTTGTTGTCTTTGTATAATGCATGCTGGGTATCATACATTACAGTCCAAAAAATAAAATTATGTTCCCCACCTAAAGGGTACCACTTCACTGACACCATTTGTATCCTGAAAAGTATACTATTTTCTGACAGACCATTGAAAGAACATTGATGAATGAAAGTGGGATAAAATAATAGGGGGATATGATGCTGCATTACAGAATGCTGCATAACATGACAAAATAACAAAATAACATTTTACTAGTTTTAGGCCGGGACGCACCTTTAGGTAGCAGGGTCAAAAATAAAAGCAAGGTGAAGGCAATCTTTAGAACCAAGGCTAAGCAGCGCATGCACATGTTAATAAAACATACTAATAAAACAAAAAAGTAGTGGTTATTACTGTTACTCTGAAACAAAGTGCTGAGGTTAAACCAGATCATTTCAGTTCAATGCATCGTTTACCAAAAATGATGCATTTTCTCCCAATACTTAAGAAACCATTTTATACATGTCCAACGTCCAATGGTAATGTATCTTACACTAATACATAATATTACATATACAAACGCCTCCCCATCTTGTGCAGTGAAATATTTTGCTCTGTTTATAATGATGCCTGGAAACCCTGCTTCATGATTTTATGTTTACAACATCTATGTTATATGGAGATTTTGTCTACAGCGTCCATTCATTGCAAAGAATTAGATACAGCAACTTGTGCTGAGTTTAACCAGTTTTCATTTGCACAAGGTTTTGAGAAACACCCATGTGAAGCATAAAATGACAGAAAGCTGTCTAGCTTAGGTCAGTGTGTTTACCATTAAGCACTCATCCTTCTGAGGTTTCATCACTAGATTAGCCAGTAATCATAATGATTCACTCTATCATTGATAAATCAAAGGGAAAGTGACAATCTGGTCATACATGAACAGCACAAAATACTTCCTCTGCATTTAACCCAGCTACGAACACAACACCTGGGGAGCAGTGTGTGGGGACGGTACCTTGCTCAGGGTACCTCAGAGGTGCCTAGCGGTCTTGGGAATCGAAC
>JBBJLR010000024.1:5203796-5231458 GCA_037577145.1 Brachypetersius gabonensis
AGGTTTTAAGTTTTGATCTAATAAAAGTATTGAGTTTGAATAAAAACCTTTTTTGTGAGGAATAACAGCCAATTGCTTGCTCAATTTAAGAGGCCTTTCATGTTGCATAACCCACTATTGATATAGTTGTTTAAAAACACAAAAGTATGATTTATCCGATGACTCGATTAATCATTGAAAAAATCAACAGAATACTCGATTTCAAAAATATTCGTTAGTTGCAGCCCTAATTGAAGAAGATGGGAAGGGGTTTGGCACTGTTTGTGAACAATAGATGGTGCAACCCTGGACACATTAATGTGAAGGTACAGCTCTGTAGCAGGGATATTGAACTGTTAGCGGTTAGCGTGCGGCCGTATTACGTACCACAGAAGTTCTCATACGCAGTGGTGCTGACTGTTTACATCCCTCCTTCGGCCAACGCTGCTGCTGCGTGTGAAGGTGTGCATAGCACTGTCTCTCAGCTGCGGATGAAATTCCCTCAGGTCCTGATCATCATCTCTGGGGACTTTAATCATGCCTCTCTCCCCTTCTCCGCCACCCTCACTAACTTCACCCAGTATGCAAACTGCCACACAAGAGACAATAAAACTCTGGACTTATTATATGCAAATATCAAGAATGCGTATACCTCCACCCGCCTCCCCCCTCTATCCCCTGCGCGTTGACCACAACTGGAGGACTGAAACACCTCTCAGGCCATGGAAAGAGTGGGGATACTCTCCAGGTTATAGGAGACCAGGCATAGGCGAATGAACTGAATTTGTTTTTCAACAGATTTGATTCTGCCTGGCCCCCTGCTCCCTCTTCACACCTCTCCAGACCAGCCACCCCACCTCAGCTGCTACAATTCACACCTCAGCTCCCTGCACAGCACTCTGCCCTTCTTCCCACTGTCACTGAGGGCTCAGCTTCAGCTTCAGACCAGTCAACACCCACCCCCCTCTGTCTCACTTTGGACCAAGTTAGCAGGGAGATAAAAAAAGAACAAGGCCAGGAAGGCAACAGGCCCTGATAACATCAGCTCCATGCTCCTCAGGGAATGCGCAGACCAACTCTGTGAGGTTGTTCTGTTCATGTTCAACCTGAGTCCTGGGGCTGTGGAAGACCTCCTGTGTGGTTCCAGTTACTAAAATATCACATCCAAAGGAGCTGAAACACTACAGACCAGTTGCCTTAACCTCCCATCTGATGAAGGCCATGGAGAGGATTGTCCTCCGCTACCTCCGCAACCAGGTGTGCTCAGCACTGGACCCGCTGCAGTTTGCCTTTCGATCTGGCATCAGAGTGGATGACACCATCATCTACCTGCTGCAAAAAGACTTAACAAGCTCATTAAGAGAGCTGGTTCTGTCCTGGGCTGCACACTTGATACCATTGAGGAGGTGGCGGACAGTAGGAAGCTAGTAAAACTGTCATCCATTATGGATAACTCCTTCCATCCTATGCACCACACTGTGGAGGCTCTGAGCAGCTCCTTCAGAACAAGGCTGTTACACCCACAGTCCAAGAAGGAGTGTTTCCATCGATCATTCCTCCCCACAGTTATAAAACTTTACAATACATCACTGTAGCGACATACACATGTTTATGTACATTACTTGTTCTGCTGTTGTGCAGTATTTAAAACCATGTGCAATTTTTCAGATTATCCCCTTACATACACCAATACACATACACGTTTGTTTATATTGCTTGTTCTGCTGTTGTGAAGTATTTAGACCATGTGCAATTTTTTCAGCTTACCCCTTCCCTGTTCATCCATTTATCTTGCACTGTGTATATGTTGTTTCCCTATATATTTACTTATATTTATACAGCTAGAAATTGTTTATTGTTTCTATTGATTTTCATTGTTCTTATATTGTTACTTTTGATCCTAAGGATCCTGTTAAACTGTCTTTTTTACTACTGCTGCTGTTTCTAAGGAATTTCCCCATTGTGGTATTAATAAAAGTCAACCTAATCTAATCTAAGTCTTGGTGACAAACCCGTCCGTCAGACTTGGGGACACTGGTGAGACGGAGGTCACCAACTCACTCTTCATGTGCAATGACAGACCCCCATAATACACCGTCCTGAGCGCAGAATCGCTCCATGTAGTCTGAACCATCCTGAAGTCCAATGTTTATTGACTCACCGAGCGGCCTTGAGTTCTTTGGTGAATTTGGCATATGAATGGGCCGTGTCTGCCCGGTGAGGAGGGAAGTGAGGAGAGCTTTACAGCTTCTGTCGGAGGAATATTGCTGTGACTGAAACTCAAAACGCATAGAGAGATTGGTTAAGAAAACCTCACATTTTCCATCCTTTCAGTTCCATTCATCAGGGACAGCTATTTTGGGAATAATAGGAGTGGGTTGGAGTTGGGCTGGAGTGGCTGCCTGTGGAGAACTAGATTGCTCAGCAGATATTTGTTGCGGAGATTGTTGCAGGCCAGCGACTTCCGAGCAGGCCGGCGACAGCCATCTACTGATTAATCATGTCCCACAGATGACGCAGCTCCTCTGGGCTCATGGACACAGACATTCTGTCACGAGGATGATCAGAACGAACCGGTATTTGCCCAGTTGTGACGTGGTGGAAGAGCCCAAATGATAGAGCTGGTAAGCTACGCAATTATTCTAAGAATGCAACATAAGGAGTTAGAACTCACACCAAATGAGTCCGCGTTCTCACACACACACTCACAGATAGGTATATAAACTGCTCTGGAGAGCCAGAGTACTCACGGTACCAATGAGAAGGTTGACTGTGTCTGTCATCTGAAGTTGTATCTGTTTGTAGTACTAATCTGCTTGTAGTAACTACTGATAAAATAAATCCTTGCTTAATTGCCAGATGTTTTTCATTCAACAGGTCTACTCTGTTTCAGACATCACAGCCAAATGGCTGAGACAGAGGTGGAGCATGTTGGACAAGGACAACATTCATCAGATGAAGAGGATTTCTTCTCCACCATGAAGTCCAGAAGGTCAGAGAGTGCAGGGGAGTTAGAAGCCTACCTTTCCTGTGTCTAAGAAAGTATGAATCCTCTGAACTCTTATCCAAATATTGAAAAACTGTCACTGAAACTCAACACAGGCCTTCCGGCCTCAGCCGCCTGTGATCGTCTTTTCAGTTCTGCTGCTTTGTTGTTCACAGTGAAGAGGGTATGGATTAGCACTACAAACTTTCAACTCCTGGACAAACTGAACAACAGTCCATTGCTGTGGTATTCAGAGGACAGAGACTTTATTTCATTTCTTATATCAGTGTCACGGGCGGGCAGGAATAAGATAAGATAAGATAAGAAAGAACTTTATTTATCCCGAGGGAAATTCTTTTGTCATCTACATGCTCAATGCAACAAGGGGAATAAAGGTATACAATACAAATTAAAATTAAAAGAACCGAACAGTAGAATGACTGACCGGACAACCAAACACAACCGTGTTGTGTGGCGGAAGAGCCCAAGCGTGACTGGCATGAGAGAGAGCGGGTGTACTACGCTGTTTGTTCTGAGAATGCTCCTGAAGGAGTAGAGGCTCGCACCAAATCGGACCGCATTCTCACTCGCACACACAGGGATAGATAGGGTTTCACTCCTAGGAGATACTCACGGAACTGGCTAGATAAGGTTTTTGGGACACGTAGAACTGAAGCATGCAACTTCAATGTCTGTGCGAGTTACGAACACCTGCTTCCACCTTATATACCTGACGTGCAGTCATTTCCGGTGCCCTTTGATTGCACGTGACCTGGCATGCGTGACAATAAGCAAGAGCACAGTTTGTTAATATGGAATTGTTCAACTTTTTTTTACAATCTTGGATGTTTTGTTTTATTTTGGTTTTCTTTTCTTTCTTTTTAATTGTAGTGTTGGCACTTTGTTCCAGTTGTTCTTAAAAATGTTTTATGAATCGGTCTGAAATTTGCATACCCCTTGAAAGGTCCTAATTATTATTGGTCAAGTATGTGAGCGAACACATACAAGGAAGTTGATTGTGGTTGATGGCCTCTCTTAAGCACAACAGTATAAAACACAACAATATGTAATGATACAAATAACAATATACTGAGCAATGTGCTATACAATAATGTACATTCTATAATATGAATACATAATATGGATTATATTTATAAATATGAAGATACATGTTAAAAAATGTATATAACGTATTATTTATACATATATGTTTATACAATTCCTAAATATAAGTATAAATATATGTATGAAGATACACACACACACACCCACACATGTGATCTGACACTTGTGGTCCAGGAGCACTCGTGGAATTTTTGGAGCTCTCGTGCCAAGCGGATCTGCGTGAGACAACTTTCTGTCACTCAACAGACACGAAAACAAAGTACAGAAAGAAAAACTCGGAAACTCGCTCAGAGCAGCTCTGTCAGCGTGTCTTGCTCGTTTCGACCCGTTAGCGGTGAGAAAGCAGACACACCCATCACAAAAGAATGTTGATTTTAAAATATTGGAGGGGTGGGCTTCAGACCTTCAACAGAATTAAAACGAGCCATTTTAATCTAGATTAATATAGATTAAAATTTTAATCTAGATGAATCTAGATTAATTCCAAGATTACAGTGAGATTAATCTAGATTTTAAA
This sequence comes from Brachypetersius gabonensis, assembly GCA_037577145.1. Taxonomy (NCBI): domain Eukaryota; kingdom Metazoa; phylum Chordata; class Actinopteri; order Characiformes; family Alestidae; genus Brachypetersius; species Brachypetersius gabonensis. The sequence continues at coordinate 5,208,404 of JBBJLR010000024.1, forward strand.
AAATCTAGTTTAAATATATATTTAAATATATATATACATAAATGTATAAATCAACAATACAATATAATAAATAAAATACAGAATACAGAAAATACAAGAATATACCACATATATATACCACAGAATGTACCGCAGTGTGACAGTTCAACTATTTAGGAAGGTGATGAAGAAACTACTCATGTGTCAGGTCATCCTGGTCTGCAGGTTTCTATATCATCTGCCAGAGAGCAGCAGGTCAAAAAGTCTGTGACCAGGGTGTTAGGGATCTGTGATGATTTTTCCTGAACTTTTCCTGGTTCTTGAGACATACAGGTCCTGGTTGAAAGGCACCGATGATCTTTTCAACTGTCCGTACAGTCCACTGTAGGAGATGAGGGATGTCTCCTGAAGTCCACAGGAAATTCCAAACAGGAAAGAGAACACAGATCGTAAAAGCTTATTCATCTTCTCTCCCTGGTCAGCTCTGTGTAGGACAGGGTGGCACAACTTACAGACAGTCAAACAAAGTAGAGTGAAACAGGTTAAAATCCCTACAGTCACAGAAAGCACAGACTGGATTGCTGATCTACCCTTTTTGACAGACCTAACTGCAAGGAAAGGACATCTTGATTTGCCATTTGCTTGAAGTTGTCTGTGCATTTGAAATGAAACCCAATCTTGAAAGATATTCTTACACATTTTTAAACACGCCAAGATGCCTTTTATAGCAAGGACTACAACTGGAGCTATCACAGCTGTGTGCTTTAAGGCACAAATAGACATTCACCATTAGATCTGGGCAATTCAGGAACAAGCAGGCTGTACTCAGATTACCTTCAGATCCTTTTACTATAGATACTAAAGCTGTAACTGGTGAAATTAAGAGAGCAGACTGGCCCTTCAAATCATCTGGCTAACGAAAAATGTTGATTGGATTGATAAGCTCACAGGTAGCTTATCAAACTAACTGGCAAAAGATTTAGTATGGTGTACTTTATACTGCTCATAAATATATGCTCCAATATAAAGTACCCAGAATAGTTCTATTGGTTAGCTGGTGTTTAGCAGCAAATCCAGTGTCACTTTAGGGGAGGCATGAGAACTAGTCAATTTAAATTGATATAGAATGTGAAGGTGAGCAACATTCTGCAGTTTAGTGCTGAAGGGAGTAAAAGACAAAATAAGTACTATTTGGAGAGTGGAAACTCAAGGATGCACAGTCAAGAAGAGTAGTAATCTTTATTGTCCTCCAGCCCTGGTGACACAGCACATCCCTTTTGTACAGCCTGGTTTATCTCCCACAATACCCCCCAGATCTGAACCACAGCTCTGAATATTAGCCAGGCATGATTATACCTCCGTAATGTCTCTGCTTGAATGGGTATATGGGGTGCAAGTATTGCTCTGTCACTCCCGCAAATGGCGTCACTGAGGTCCTGGCTCACTTGCAGTTAAGCATTAAATCAGGGATTATGCACCCTGAGTGCAGAGTCAGTCCGCAGCAGGAAACAGAATGTGTGTTAGGGCTCTGATTAGGGCTAAAAAAGTAATCATGAACCTGTCCACATATATTAGTCCTTGAAGGCTATATAAATATCAAACATAAAGTGGAGAAACTGCCACATGCTTGGTAAAATTGATATGAAACTGAGAGCTGAAGTGGCAGCCTGAAGGACTCAACAGATGCAAGACAAAGCTTTATTTCGTGTTTTTACGGTTAGGATTAGTCTTTTTGGAGAAACAGTTAAAGCTACTGAATTTAGAGTTCTTTTGATGGACACTATAGTACTAGCCAAATACTGTACACTGAATGCAAAATGATCTTTTTGGGTTCCTTTTAGCAGTGTTCTCAAATCAGTCCTTGTAGATCATCAAATAGTCCCCATGTGTACAACACAGTGTATCAATTAATTGATGAAATGAAAGAAAACCAAGCTGTGGGCTGAAAGGAATCTAATTTGACATGCCTTTGATGGTCTAAGCAGTTTATGCCATGGTCATTCTCTGCAAATGTCTGTCCTGATTCAGTCTTAGGGGATTGCTTATGACACTGTTTATGGGGTGGTGGGTGGAAAGGTGAGTATGAGGAACATTTACAGTGTGATCTGAACACTACTAGTCAGAACCCTGCAAGGAGGTCTTTATGACTCACAGTATGACTTTATCCATTATGTACATGTCCGCCCTCAGGTATGATCCCGCAGGGAATGCCCCACAGGGAGCACACACCTACACCGACCCCTATTGTGCAGGAAGAGTGCAAGTCAGCTTTACAAGAATTACATGATAAAGCACAGCATAAAATTATTAGGGTAATAACTAAAATTGTCAAATCATTTACAGCAGCCTCCAGAATTATTGACACCCTTAGTCATAACTTTACATTTACGGCATTTATCAGATGCTTTACTATACACTTTACTATACACTGAAAAAGATTCACCAAACGAATAGCATCATCAAAATGACATTATTAAAAATAGACTTAATCTTTTAAAATTCTAGTTGAAAATAACATCATCACAAATAAGCAAACTGAAATAAGCATGATGAATGTCCTATTAACACCCTAATCATTAATCAGGATTTCATAAAATTATGTGTCTAGTACTGTACAAGAAAATACTTTTCACCAAAGAAAAAAAGGAAAAAATAAATTCATCAAAAGTATACAACAAACCCATTTCTTGCTCATATTTAGGCTATTGTATTTCACCTCTGCATTCTTTCAATTTGATGACTGATGTCTTTTTCATAGGTACACTATATGTACAAAACTGCTAGCTATATATACAAGCTCCAACTAGCTAGTGAATTCTGTGACTTTAACATGCGGCTATTGCTAATGCGGGCATTCGGCTTCAGTAAATTACCTCTTTAACCTTGTGACTGTATGCAATCATTTCCTCACAGTAATGTTCCAACATCTAGTGTAAAGCCACTCCAGAAGAGCAGAGACTGTTACTGCAGCAAAAGAGCGCAAACTCCATATTAATGCTGTATCTTTCAAGAAAAAGCAATGTCTACAAGGGTAAGTAATGTATTTGAAAGTTTTTGAAAGACAAAAAAATCCATTCTTTTGATTATAAGAAATATATTTCTGTACAGTACTATTGTCAAGAGAAGGTGCAGTCCTGAATGAGGACGGGTTGAAATAATTTGTGACCTTTAAAGCTTCCAGTTTGGATCACTTAAAACAGAGCAATTTGCTCATCACAGCTGTAAGAACATGACATACTCCTGACAGCTAACACCCACATGCCAGCCCACAGCTGATTCACATGCTGGCTCCTCAGATGTCCCAGGCCTATATTAGTGTTTCAGCCACTCAACCTTTAACGTGCGGCCTTGGAACAGCCTGTACTGACACGCGGAAAGTAGTAAGGAGTTCTGCATGATTCAGAAGTGGTTATTGTTACTCTTTTGTTATTATGGGTGCTGTGAGATGGCATAAATGAGCTTTCACCTTTTCTTTCTGGCCTCCTCTCAGCCTCAGCATGAGTCACGGCGAGTCCCTCCTCCTCCTACTGGAACACTGTGTGTATGTAGAGAGGAGGCACTGAAATGAAGAGTTCGACGGACCTCCAGATATGAATCACACCGAATCAGCCCACCGACCTGCCTCCAGCACCGCGCCGGTCATTGTGTCCGTCAGTTCAAGCACAGCAGCATGCACACTGCTGTTGCTATGGTTTCCAGCCCTTTTATCAAAACTGTTGCGCAGACTTCCAGCATTTACTCCAAATGTAGTAAATCAGCCAAGTCGTGTTTGGTATCTAATGAACCACCCATTAAAAGCATACTTCAAGTACATTAAAACATTAGCATAAAACATTAACATACCGTTAACCAAAGTAAGCTATGATTAGAGTCAAATCAAGTTAAGTGGGTTTTATTGTCATTTTAGCCATATATACAGTACAGAGTGAACTGAAACAACATTCCTAGGACCATGGTGCAACTTGATGACAAAAATAGAAACACCACAAGACTATAGAAGTGCAGGCAGAAAAAATACATAAAGTACAAAGAGAGCAAGAAAAAGAGCGCAAGAAAAACACAGGGGCAGCACCACAACAGGAAAGGTAACTTTTAGTGCAATTGATGTTTGAATTAATTCAATATTATGACAGATACTGGATTTTAGCAGTTTACGCATTTTACTTCTAAATTATTAAGAAAAATTTACATATTTTGTAACATAAATAGTAGGGATGCACTGAAATGATTTTTTTGGCCAAAACCGAAAATGAGGAAACACTTGGCCAAAAACAAAACACTGAAAGAAATTATTATTATTAAATTATTAAAAGAATAAATATGTTACAAAACTATGAAAATATGTATTTACCATTCAAAAAGTGCACAATATAAAATAAAATTTGAAATAAAATATTTTACTTGGCCCTAAAAAAAGAGCTTTAAAGCAAAATAGCTGAAATACAATTAAATATCCTTTCTCATAAAACTAGCGAATTCAAGTGCATTTTAATAGACTAAAGACTCTGCTGAAAGATAAACAACATTCCCTGTAGGTCTTTAACAAAATAGTGTATTAATTATTTTGGACTGAGTGGGTGTGCTGGAAGGGTCTCGCCTCTTCTGTGCTCCATCGGTATGTTTTGATTTTATATGCTAAATTAATCCAGATGTCAAGAAAGTGTTTGTGGATGCACCCCCACTAGTAACTTCAGCTTTGTGCACTTTACAAACAGCTTTCCACATGTCTTTCTTAGATATATCAAAAAATAAACCCAGTAGATTTATTACTGTAGTGTAAATTAACTTAAAAGAGGCTGTTGAGCTCAGTCACAGTCCAAATATCTGCGTCTCTACAATAAAATGCGCCACTGATCAACAGTAAATAATTGAACTATAAAAATTATTTGTGACCACCCAGACATTTTATTGTATTTTTATTACTAAAAATTACACACATTTATTACTGGATTTACCTGTTTATACCAAAGAAAATGCCAGTGCATGAATTACAGTACAGTCTGTATGGGCTTACCTTAATATTTTCATTAAGGGTAATGAATTAAACTGAGTTTTAAATGAAATTAAAATGTTTTGGGAGCATATTTGGGGCATAGTTTTTATTATTATTGTTACTATTATTGTAATTTTTATTATTATATTCTTGTTGTTGTTACCTAATGGACCTGGTGGGTAAAATACTCAAAACCCAAAACCAGCAGTTTCAAGATTAACCAAAGGGTTCTGGAGCTAGTAGGTGACAGGGTTGATCCGATGGGTGATGTGATATGGTCCAATGCAGCATAAGGTGAGTTTGTGTGATTTATTATGTAGTCAGAGATTCTGTGTGGATAGCCAATCAAAAATGTCCTGGAATGCTGTTGAGTGTAGCATGCATTGACCCATTGGATGGAAGTACGGACCTGGTGCCAGAGCCACTGGCGTCTGTCTGTGCCAACAGTTGGGCAGTGGAGAAGTGGAGGTTATGGGAGAGTTCCACCCAGATGAGGCAGGAACTGGAGGTATCTGGATGACAGGCTGCAGGTGGTGTTGATCAGACAGCAGAAGTTCCTTCCAGAATCTGAGTGAATTGGGGCCCTCTGTCTGAGATGGTGTCTTTGGGGAACCCATTCAAGCACACTACATGCTCCAATATCAGCTCGACAGTGGGCTGACAGGAGTCTGGAGAGAGCCACCAGGTGCACAGCCTTGGAGAACTGATCAATGATGGTGAAGATGGTGTTTTTTCCATCCGACTCCAGCAGACCAGACGATGTGCGACTTGGGTCGTCAGGGAACTTGGATAAATTGGATGTTACCTGGGGTAGATTGATTGCATGTCTTCATCCTGGCACACACCGCACACACCCAAACTATCTCCTGGGCATCTTCAATCCTGACAGACCACCAGAAGGCCCTTTGTGGGTACATTAGGTGACCAGCAAGGGTGGAGGAGTGTCCCCAGGGAAGAACCTTGGGTTAAAGAGAGGTTAGCACAAAGATTAATCTGTACAGGATTTCTGCCAGAGTGGGCTCCAAGGCCTGGTGGATCCTGTTTCCCAGCGAAGGGGGCAAAGATAAATTGAGGAGGAAGGACAAGTGCAGGACTGCCCAGGGAGCGAGAAGAGGGTGCAGAGATGGTGGAAGACTTAAGTGGCTTCTGGGGTGAGGGTGACCACTGATTGGAGGGGTGAGTGAAGACATGCTGCAACGGAACTGAAGCCCCAGAATGTCACGATTCCACTAGGGGTCACCATAGGACTGTGAACTCAGCCCTCAGAACGTGTTCTGCTCTGTCCGACTGTGCTTGTTAGTGGCATCAGCTGGCTAGTACTCATTTGGACTCAAATCTCACTCTCATTGGCTCTCTGTTTACTCACTTGGTATAAACCTAAGTCACATTATTGGAGCCTCACCTTGATTTGTTCTGTCATTTTTGTGTCTCGGGTTATTATTGTTTCTGATTTTGGTCCACGTACCTGTTTTTGTTCTGGTTCAGTTTTATTCTTAATAAATCACCTCAGTAATGGCAGTCTGTGCCTGTGCCTCCTTTTCATCCTTTCTTTACGAGTCCATGGAACTTGGCATGAGTCAAGCATGGGGCTCGGAGAAAAAAGAGTTGAGAGACGAGACTCGATACAATCCACTGGAGTTCATCGAGTACATTAGCTCGGGGGAGGACGAGCTAACATATGGTTGAAGTTGGTGACCGGAGGACCCACCTGTGATCTTTGATTTTTTACGGGCGTTTCTTGCAGACCTCCCCATCTCCACTTCAGCTGGGAAACCACGGAGGCAAAGGAAATCCTGTGCCAGTTCAAAGAAAACTAATACCATGGTGGATGCAGCAACCCACTTAGCTCTTCCTATGATTACAGCACACCACTCAGATCCTTCAGCGGCTCCACCATGTGCGGGACATGATGGATCCAAGATGGCTGCCCCTAGGGTGGCTTCAGCACCCGGTTTAGCTTTTCCAAAGTCTATGACACACTCTCCAGATCCTCCAGCATCTCCTCCACGTGTGTGACGTGATGGATCCAAGATGGCTGCCTCTAGGGTGACTCTAGCATCGTGTTCAGCTTTTCCAACAGCTGCAGCAAACCTTCCAGATAGTCCGGTGTCTCCCTCACAAGCTAGATGGGGCAAATCCAAGATAGCATCTCCCATGACGGCTACAGCATGCCGTTCACACCCAGAAACTACAATACAATCTCCAGTGTTAGTGCCTGCCCAGCCTCTGGCTCCATCCAACTCAGCCCAGATTAGCTCAGTTTATTCCAACTCCACTCCATCCAACTCAACTAAATCAACTCTGATCAACTCAACTCAACTTAGTCTACGGTTCAGGCCACCTCAGTCCACCACAGGTCAGTCTATGGCTCCAGCCAATCCAGTCATCTTCTTCTTTTATTAAACCAGCCAAGTCGTAGTAGAACATCCAAGCTAAGCCACTGAACCACAGACCCAAACCGCAGCACAGCCCCAGCCCCAAGCCACAGAACTGCAAAGCCAAACCACAGCAGAGTCACAGAGTCAAGCCACCATAGAGCCGCTGGACTAAGCCGCCACAGCGACATTAAACCAAGTTGACATGCCCCAGGGTCAAGAGACTCCAGCTGTGTAGAGAGTATGGAAAGCTCACGTACCGGCTCACAGACGGCTCAAGTCGCCACGCCAAGTCGCCCATGCCAAACCCCAGTTCCGACTCCTCGTCAGCCCAAATCTCCCACACTGATCACAAGTCAGCTTCTGACCCCAAGTCCAGCTTCCAGATGGTTCCTACCGCCTTTCAGTAGCTCTTCAGAGGCAGCCTTCTCAGTCAGCCCAGCTGTCTTCTCTGCGGCTCCAACCAGCCCAACAATATTCTCAAAGGCTCCAGCCAACAGCCTGTGTTTCTTTCTTCGCGGCTTCCCAAGTGGCTCCAACGGTCCCTGTCTGCACCGCCTCCCCCCTGGTTTCGATGTTCTGGGCTGGAGTTGGAATAAAGACTGAACAGTGAAGGTACGCCTCTTATCTGTTTATGTTCCAAGTGACGTGCTTCACTTTTGTGACCTCATAGAGGTCATATGATTGGTGTGTGTGATATAGTTGTGAAAAAATGTAGAATAGAGGCGGACAAGAATAAATAATAATTGTGCAAATAGCAGCAGCAGGACAGATAAAATGCAGTTTAGTAGTAAATTAAGAAATAGTTACAGTGGCACGGGGTGTGTACATTGTTTGTGCAAAGTAAAAAAAAATTAGTGTGTATATGAATTATGTCAGGAAATGAAGTTTATGTTTTAGTTCTGACAAGGAATCTGAGGACTTGAATGAAGAGGTTATTTCTTGTTCTGGCAGTGGGAGCCCATATGCTACGGAACCTTTTGCCAGACCAAAGAATGGAAAAGATGGCATATAAGGGTTGTGTGGGTAAACGTCTTCTCTGTCACCTGGGTTTTCAAGTTGAATGAATCATGGGGTGCCGTTAGCAAAAACAGCTTCACAAATTTAGAGGTGTCATTTTTTCATCTTTTAGCACAATGTTCCACCATCAGTAGGGCCGTGAGACAATTTAAGCGTAATGCAGATCAACGCCGGAAGGAGGCGCCAGAATATCAGGCAGGAGATAGGGTCTGGCTCTCAACCCGGGACCTCTGTATGCGGTTACCCGCACATAAGTTGTCACCCAAATACTCTAGAGCAGGGGTCTCTGTCCAGAAAGGGCCGCTGTGGGTGCAGGTTTTCATTCCAACCAAGAAGATGCCAGACCTGAGTAACTGAAAACCAAGACCAACTGATTACAGAGGTGGGATTAGGTGTGCCTCCTGCTTGGTTGGAACGAAAACCTGCACCCACAGCGGCCCTTTCTGGACAGGTTTGAGACCCCTGCTCTAGACCTTATCAAATCCTTAGGAGAATTAATCCCGTAACCTACAAATTACTGTTGCCTAAACAAATGAGACTACATCCAGTATTTCATGTTTCTCACCTTAAACCTACGATTTCAGGGCTCTTGGATGACGGAGAGCTTCATCCGGTGGAGTTCGCAGCTATCGAGGTGGATGGAGAACCAGCGTACAGGGTTAAATAGGTCCTGGACTCTTGGAGGCGTAGGGGGGTCCTCCAGTACTTAGTGGACTGGGAGAGTTACGGCCCTGAGGAGCAGAGCTGGGTCCCGGCCATGGATGTTCTTAGCAAAGAACTGAAGGACATTTTCCATCAGCTGCATTTTCGAGGGCGCCCTCATACGGCTTCGGGAAGACATAGGGATATTCCGCACTCCTCCCTAGAAACCATACTGTACTGTGGGTACAGTACTGGGGGTACTGTGATGTCTGGTAAGCCTCCACCTCGCTTAGTAAGTAGCCAGTCACCTGAGTATTAGGAGACAACAGCTCGGGGCATGGGGTTTGTGTGTGGGTGTGGTGTGTGAGTTGACGGTGATGTTGGTGGAGCCCAGGTGTGGAGAAGCCACAGTAGTTGGGTTGCTAGACACCTAACGACATGTTCACCTGTCTCTAAGGGTGCTTTCACACCTACAACATTTGGTGCACAACAAACGTGTTTGGTCCCTTGGTTCGGTTTGTTTGCGTTGATGTGAATGCAATCTTGGTACTTTGGTACTTTTACTCGGTACACCAAATCAATCGATCTGAGACCTGCCTGCCGCTTTATCCGCTCTACTTTGGTACAGTTCATCTGGTGTGAAAGCAACCGACGAAACGGTATCGTTTAATGCATTATGGGTATCAGATGAGACACGGGATTGATAGGCCAATGGAAAACCTGATGGATCTGCAGGAAGATCGCCAGCTAATAACGAAATGATCATTAGAAGGAGGAGGGCACGTCTCTTCTCCCTGAAGTGGTGCGCAATGCACCTTCGGCAAGATGAATAAATCAGGAAGTTGGTTTGGAGTCACAGCCGCGAATCATATTCGAAATGAATTTTCTGAATAAAATGATCTGCACATACAATGTAATGTGCGAGGATCAGCTCCATGAGCACAATGCAAAACTGAAAGTGGCATGATTTTCTGAAAATAGTCTCCAGTGCCGATGGTCTTTGTGGTCTATTTTGGTTCATTTAGAACTGCATATGTGAAAGTGAAAGTGATCATTCTGTCATATGTGAACACATCACTGTGAACAGCACGAAATTCTTCCTCTGCATTTAACCCATTCACCAAGTGAAGCAGGGGGCAGCCATGAACAATGCCTTAACCACTGGGCCACCAGATGCCCCGTGAAAGCAATATGTGAAAGCAAACCTCACCCACGTCTGTTACCTACATTGTAACATTTTTCTGACTGGTGCGGACTAAAGCAATCGAACTATAGGTGTGAAAGCACCTTAATTGTTTTTGTTGCTGTAGTTGCTGTAAGTGTCTCAGTTGTATGATTGGCTGTGTGAGCCAGAGAGCCTGTGCGTGGTCACCCATTTACAACTAAGAAACATAAGTGTGAGGCTGGAGGGATTATGTTTTGAAAGACAAGGCAGAAAGAGTATTCCTCTGATCCTTGCTGTGTATATTGTGAGAGATTTAGTATTCTCCTTCTGTGTACCGGTGCAAGTGTACTTTCGAAACTGTACTTGACTGCAGTGCTGTACGTCAGCCTCTGCGACACCATATTTCTCTGCTGTGCTGGTAAAGGGGGTTCTGTGAGAACTGAATGTGACTGTGGTGTTATTGTGAACTCTTAACAGAGAGATTGTTTTGCTCCAGCAAGGACTGAGGTTCAGCTGAGGAACCTATCCTGGCCGTGTCTCAGACAGAGCATGAGGAGAGGAGTACCAATGAGCCGGAAAGTGCAAGTGTGACGAGTGGCACGTACACTGAACTATTTGTGTTTCCCCCTTCTCTATCTCTGTCTCTATCTGTACCCGTGCAGGAGTGAAATGGCGAACCGCTGTCTCACACGGAGTGGGGCTTATAAACACAATGTCTGTCTCAAGGAGAAGTGAGAGGCTCTTGAACTGTGTGTCTGTGCTGTGAAGTGATGCAGAGTGAAGGTCCTCCGGAAAAGGGAGACACTTCTACTTCTTCATTTATGTTTGTTTCAAGAGCTTGAACTTTCATTTCTAAATAAAGAAGGCCTTTCTGGAAAAGCATGCTGCCTGCTGTTGTGTTTCCCCTTAGCCCCCTTGACAGTGCGCTCTACAAACCTTTACAAATGGTGACTCTAAATGTGGGATTTTAATGTACCACATTTTCAAATGGTGACTCTAAATGGTGCCATTTGTAAAACCAGCTAAACAAATTTAGAAGTGTCATTTTTTCATCATTTAATGCAATTTTCACACATTAATGTTAAATGTTTATGAGTTCATGTGTTAAAAATCTAAATGTTGCATTTTTACAAACAGTGACACTAAATGTGGGATTTTAATGTAGCACTTTTAGAAACGGTGAGATATGCTAATTGGCCACGCCCCATGATTACAATTAGCTGTTACTTAGCAGGGGGCTGGACTGCATGCTGTGATATGCCCTCACCAACATAGAGGATTTGCCTTAAATGATATTAAATCTATATGTTAATATGAAAAATATATCTCGCACTCTAAATGTGAAACTTCACAGCTAGATGGGTCTCTGTGACACTTTTACACCGATCCCTTGTTGGCCATAACATCCCCGTTGTTTGTCATAATAGCCCCCTGTGATTCGGAGTTATACCGTTCACCTCGAACAAAACTAATGGGACACCTGGGTGAAATAAACGGTAAAACTCTGGATCACCGGGGCCACATTTAGAGTCGCCGTTTGGAAATTGTGCCAAATAATGAAAAAATTACACAAACGGCACCCCATACCTCCAGACCTTCACTATCACACTTTCTCTGTATGCCACCTCATTGTTCCTACTGATGAACATGTATGTTACAGATATGAATGAAGGTTTGGTGTGACAGTTGACTGAAAACTACAATTGTGCACCAAAGTGTTATATTCAGAGAGGCTGCTGCAACTTAGATAACAGAATGTCATTAATTTTAAAACACAAAAAAATCAAGTCTATTTAACATTCACTTAATGCTATTTGAGGCATATGTGGGATGATTTAGGCATGCATGACTTAGGCATTCATTACTTGTTAGTTATATTAACTAAACTTTAGACTGAAAACATGTCTTGCCTAAATCATTACATGTAAGGTGAGGGAAAAGTTATAGATCTTCTATCTAATGTGTTATATTGACAGAAACCGCCACTGTCAAATGGCTAAAAAAAGGAAATTTTGTAGGACATGACTAGATTTGGATAAGATTGGAAGGATAACTTCATTTAGTAGTGTTCAAGTGTAAGCAAAAATAATCAGATTTTTTACAGTAAACATGAATCATAATTCAACATGTGTATTGTCACACATTCCTAAATAAAACATTACAGAGAGTTTTTAAGTTTGCTGAACAGTTTCACTCAATGTTAGGTGTGGGCGGTAGAAGGAGGAAGTGAAACATGATGTAACTATTTAATTCCCTGCCCACTGCTGCATGGTGATGTAAACAGAAAAAGTGTTCAGTGTTCAAATTGAGGAAATGTCAAATGTATAATACCATGAAGCATGTTTAGTATGAATAAAGTATGAAGTAACAAGGTAAATAAAAGTTTAATGAAGGTTAATATGAATATTAAGTCAAAGCTTGCTAGTAAATAAAGGCAACAATGAAACAAATTTATGATTTATAACATTTTAATCATCATTAAAATTCATTAGCATGATGATTCTAAACTGAAGTCAAACAATGTTTCCTTGAGAGGTTTTTCCTCTTCAAAATAAGTTATTGATTTTCTTTGAAAGTTCAGCATACTATACTATAAAGAAGTTATGTAAATATATATGCTGAAGATTCCATATGGTGTTAGTCAGCCACTATATCTGTGAATGACGGGTAGCAGAACAGAGCAGAGTGATTCTAGTGTCTGTGTTACACTGAAGAATAAATCCCATATGAAGCATCATGTGATATGAAGGGAAAAACATTAGTAATATGCCTGGATGCTCATTCTTAAGCTGTCTGTAGTAAACCTGCACCTACACCAGCTCATAAAGTATGCATACCCTCGGGAAAACCCCATTATGTTCATCCTCACAATAGTAGCTCCGTGTGGAGTGGATCACCTGGCAACATGTGTTAGTTATGGTAACTCTGAGATATGATGGGGCTCTCTGGTGCAAGACCATTCTTTTGTAGTATGTTGCTGGATTATTCACATGCAGTCTGGTGTATAGTCTTGTTCACTAGTAAAGGATTAAGTAAGCTGCAATCATAGTGAAAGAGAAGTTAGGTCTGCATCTGGAAAATGTAGCAATTTCTAACAATGGTATTTTTCAGACTTTATGTTTTAACTGTTTCTTTAATTGTGTCTGATATCTATTGTAGCCCATGCAAAAAAGCAGCCCAAGCTTAAACATCCCGTAATATTTTAATAATAAAATAATACATTTTATTTCACAAAAAATGACATATTAAAAGAATTTTAAAAGAATTTTTATGTGAATGGACTAAACAAGTGTGGATATTAATACATTAATTAATACTGTGTGTAAATGAATTTATTTTGACACCACACATATAATTAATTCCTAAAGAACTAATTTCCCTTTAGTGTGGTATACCAAATATCCAGGACCTTTAAAAATTATCACATTTGCCTAGATTCCAAGTGGCACACATTGTTCCAGACATTATCTTTATACTGCTATAAACCTATAAACCTTTGCTGTCAGCAGACAACATGAAACAATTTTGTAAAAATGTGTAAATTATGTTTTTGTAAGCATTCACAGTAATCCTTCACAGAAACCTTTCACACTAGTACTTGGTGGAACCATATTTTACTGCTATAACAGCCTTACGTCTGTGGTAAGCTTTGCACACTGCTCGGGAGTGAATTGCACCCATTTTTCCGGGCAGATTTAATCCAGGTTGTTTAGGTTAGTTTGCTGAGGCTGATGACCACAGTTTTCAAATAATACTAAAGATTCCTGATTGAATTGAGATCTGAACTTGAACTTGAATTTTTTTTTTTTTAGCAGTTTGTGGGTTGGTTTCATATGTGATCCAGAACATTGTCCTGCTAAAGAGCAGACTGATGCAAATTGTCTCCCAGTATTTTTAATTTCCTTAGAATGCTTCTCCATCACCAATTCTTTCCTTTAGAATCACAGTATTAACAGTGGTACTTGAATTGTGGTCTTTTATTCAGAAATTAATAAATTAGCTATTTCATGAAAGTGAGATGGTTCATCAAAGCTGTGATAAACCTTTCTCTAAGCATTTTTCTTTCATCCAAAAATGTAAGGTCTTTCCAGATGTGATTTCAGACATGTCTTCACTTTTAGGTTGAATAGCTATGAAAAAAAGGGGCTAGTATTGTATGCTCTTGACTTGGCATTATATTAGAAGGCCAGTTTTGTTTATTAGACTGTTAACTTTTTAAAACTTAAGTTTAAAACATTTGCAGTTGTAGTGGTCACATTCAAAATGTGAATTTGATTGTAGATGAAGACTAAAAAAACTATATAATTACCATAATAAATCATGACGACATAGAACCACGTGCACTAGCAACCCCCATATCAAATTATTCTAAGTGTGTACATTTTCAGAGAAAGGTCTCTTTTTATTCAAATTGCTTATTACACCTCTTTTAACACCAGCAGAAAATAAGATACACTGACGTCATGGCAATCTGTGAGCTGTTCTCACACATCAGACCTATTCTAGGTAGCCCATTGATATTCTCTGTGACTTTCCACCAAATTCATTAGCACTGATTATTTTTACCTGCTCCTATAGATTCAGAGGGAGGTAATGTAATATGTATGAGTGCTGACTTATTAGACACTAGATACACACCTTTTTTTTTTTTTTTTACCACTGATCGCTCTTCTCAGCCACCACAGCAATGCTGCCTTTTACCTCTGTCTAAATTATGATCAGATTTTCGACCCTCAAAAAGAGTTCATTTGAGACCATCAATTGGGGCTCTGCTAATGATTTTAAATATAACTTCAATAGTTCTGTTCATTCTGGGTCTTTGAGGCTTTGAACACCACTGCCTCCATTAAAGTCATTTAAAGATGATAGTTTTTTTCAAAATATCTTGCAAGTTATCACAATGAACTGATACTGATGAAAAACAATGAGACTCAGATCAGCAATCATTTCCAGATCGCACAATCTATATTTCTTAAGTGCAACTGGTAAAAAAGTACCATGTGGAGTACTAAAGCTGGAATTGGAATTCTACCTATATGCCAGTTAACAGTTTAATGAAGAGTAACAATATCTAATAAACAAATTAGTCATCACAATTTTCTTACACTCCAGCACCAGTACACATGATTTATTATAATTAAGAATTGATTAGTCAAACCAGGAGTTGTATTATTGCTACAAATACCACTGCCACAAGTAAAACCTGATACGTTTAATCACACTGACATGCATAAAATCTTTCATAAAACTTTTGACAGTAATATTATTTGCACTTAATCAAAGGCTTTCTAGATCACAACATTTTTAAATATTAGCTGAATTAGCTATATTTGCACAGTGCTATATATACATGAAGGATACAGGGTTTTGGGACAGCTCCTGTGGCTTCTAAAAGTACTATGTGTTCCCATGTCATTTTTTTTGGTTAAATCAAAAGGTTCAAATGAAATGTAAATTTGTTTTGAACCTTTATGCAGGTTGCCTTTGTCTTATTTTAGATTTTATATGAGAATCAAAAATAGTGGAAATCAGTGGAAGTACTTCACAATTTTGCATGTATGGAAACATTGAAGTGACTAAGTAGCCAACTAAGACAACTAATTATATGTATTTGTGAAGTGATCAAATGATGTTACGTATCAATAAATGTAACAGGATCATTTGTCATGTGTGAACATGTCAAAGCACCCAGTGTGAACAGCACAAAATTCTTTCTATGCATTTATTTCATTCACCAAGGTAAGCAGCAGGCAGCCAGGAACGTAGCACCCAGGGAACAGTGTGTGGGGACGGTACCTTTCTCAAGGGTACCCCAGAGGTGCCACCAGCAGTCCTGGGATTCAAACTCACAACCTTCTGATCACAGGGCCAATTGTCTACGTATTTCTGATAATGGCTTTTAAATGCATTAAATAGCATAAAGTCTTTCTAATTCTGTCGTCATATCTTAAGTGCCTGCAAATAAGTTTGATCTTGTTAACCTGTTAGGAGCAATCCCTGCTGCTGAGAGACTTGAGCAACTCATATCCACTAGATGGCAGTCATTAACCAAATTTGAATGGTCTTAGTTTTTATGACGCGAATACGATGAACACAATTCATTCAATACACGTAGAGTATATCACAAAATGGTTTATTTCGCAGTTCCATTTGAGTCAGCTTCTAGTCGAGTCAGCTTTAAGGTAATATATTGTCCTGCATACCATTCAACATACTGACCTTAAATTCAACATAAATTCTAATGCAAAAAGTAGAGAAACATAAAGGGACCCTGAAAAAATGTATTGACTTTACTTGAAATTGTTACTGCCAAAAGTAAGTATATCAAAGAACAGAAATGGTTGACCATACTACATTTTGTGGAAACAGTGTACAGATTAAATTCAATGCAGTGGAAAATAAAATCTGACATCATAAGTATTTTAAACCACACTGTAGGGCAAAGAAAACTATTGGAATACCAACATGAAGTGCCAAAGGCTGTTAACTGATAAAAAGTACAATTTACTGTTATCCCCATATTCCACTACTGTCAGAGCAATTTGTTTAGAGTATGCCCATCGGCAGGTTTGAAACAGCACTGTGGTTGAGGAGTGACTTTAAGTGACTTTGCTCTGGGCAGGTGATGCTGCTAACAGGTAGACTATGAGTTTTCCCAAACCTGACAGGGTGTTTAAAGCTGCTCATGGTGCATCTCTGCCCCAGGCACTTCTGCCATGTGAGCTTTTAGTGTGAAAATAGACATGCTTGTCAGAGATAGTCTGTTTCAGTATGCATACTGTTACATTCATAATGTTTTTTTCCCCCAAAAGCTCTAGACAGATGTTGGTGTAGACAGTAACAGCTAGTGCTAGTCAGATTTATGTTTAGTTTAGTTCTGCGGCCTTTTTATATCCTTCATTATGTTTGGTTATGTGTGTTGGTATTAGAGATGGGGCCAGGTCACTTACACAGATTTTTTGTTTTTGTTTTTGTTGGGGTTTTTTGGGCTCATATGATCTTTGGCAAAGTTGTTTTTGGCCGAATAGTTTTTTTTAGCAGAGACAATATCTCCACCCTTAGTAAAGATGACTGAAATTATGTCATTGCCAGCATAACAACAGCGATTCTTCTAGCATAAGACTGGAGAATATGCAGCAGGCACTTTTTTTAAAAAGTGTTGTTAATTAGATCAAACCAAATGCCAACTCCTTTGTAAAATGTTCCTATAATCAAGAGGACATTTGGTGCTCACAAACTGCTAAAAGCAGAACACATACAAAAGCCCAATATCTGCAAAAAGGTGCGATCTTCAATCTGTGGCACATGGCAGATTTTTTGAGAGGGGGTCTTGGCAGACGGGCTCGTGTTGCAGATGGGCTCACTTCATTTGTTACTGCTGCTCCCTCAGATGGTCACTGATGCTAACACTCACTAATGTTGACAATACACACGCATGGCTTTCCTTCTCAATTTTAAACATTAGAAAACATTTGGCACTTCATGAGACAGCAACAAGGTTTACTTGCCACATGTCACCAGTAAACCATGCATGTGTAAAGGAAACTCATAATAATTCATGTTGTCTAAACCACATACATTTAATCTCAATAAAAATGAAGAAAATTTCAAAAGAATGTGTCAGTCATCCGTAAAAACTTTTATAATCTAAGTTTCATTATTTTTTGAAAAAAGTAAAATAGCTGGTAAAAAATTACATTGTGAATAATGTAGCAACATTTACATGATTAATTCTTAAAAGAAACACCATAAGTGGACCTCAAAGCAATAAAATACAAGACAAATGTGGAACTTATAAATAGTAACGGAAAAAGAAAATTTAAATCATTCAACAATATGAAAATGAAAAAAACTGTATAAATGGAGAGCCTCAAAAATGGATGCAGATGTATTTCACATATTTAGCAGCCTTTTTGAATTCTGTTGAGTTAGTCTTCAAAAGACAGCACTCATGGTCGTTGTCAAACTCATTGGTTGTTGTAGCACAAATACAAAGACAAACTGACAACTCCATTCCCTTCACTCCATTCACATACTTGAAAAAGTATGATGACATTTTCTCATAATAGATGAAGGTGGTCAATTATTTATAGTTCATAAATTATTTACTTTTCCACTGGTATCAAATCATGACACTCAAGCACATTCCTTTAACAGCACTGCTCACTACCAAAGACACTATCCAGCCAAAATATGGTGGACATGGTGTGTCTTCACCAACAAAAACCACCCCCTTTACATGTTTGTGAATGCCCTTGTCTCTTATACACAGAGTTAAAAAGACATAAAAGAGCATAAAAGCAGCAGAGGATCATAAATAGTTAACCAGGACATATGCATATCTGCAGTTAATACATTACATATTCAAAGTATATTTTTTGGTCCCCTAATAATTATCTTCCTACTCCTGAATGGTATTAACTGGATTCATTTTTATATTGTAAAATAGCTGGTAAAAATCACATTGTGAATAATGTAGCAACATTTACACAGATTTTCAAGTGATGTTACTTAATGTGGATAAAATATGTATTACATCTTTATATTTAGTTTGTAATTCATTTTTTGAGATAAATTTTGTAATGTTGCTTCAGCACCTGGTTTGTTTCTCTGTTGCTCACACTTTTCACCTTTGGGTTTTGGCATTTTATCTGAGGTCAAAAGAACCTACCTAACGATTATTCAGCCTACTTTCAGATCTAGTGCTAAATGATACTCGGAAGTACTAAGAAGGTTTGCCTCTTAAGAGTGCCTGGGTTTTCTGACCTTGCATTTTTGATCCACCTAAAGCTGTTTTTGGTGCTCTGAATATTTGCATTTCAGCCATTATTGCATACTTTTATCAATTTTAACCATACTTTAATCACTACTCTTAATCTTGTTATTTAAATAATGTCATTTAAATGGAAATGTTTACATTGAAAGCTACTGCTGTGAAAACAGTCAGGATTATTTGTATTGTTTCTGTAATTTTTTTAATATTTTTAACATTGAAACTAATACAAACATCTAAATTCAAACATGTTAATGCAAAATGTTTTTTAAAAATTTAATTACATGTCAATAACATCTGTACTCACAAGGGATAAGGTTCATTTGAGTTTGAGAGGCAGGTGTGGAATCCTCCACCATCTGGAAAACAGGTCTTGATTTATGGTCTGAGAATTTCATTTTGTTGTGGGAACATGGGCTTGGATGCAAGCTTGGGGAGCTGGCAATGACTTGAAGGCTTGTATTCAGTTGAATAGAATGGGAAGATCTATAGCAGTTGCACAAGCTTAAGTTACAACGCACTGAGCTGAAGCAGTTAAACCATCCAAACTTTTTGGAATGGATTGGAGTACAATTTGTGGTCAAAACCTCATCCATGCTCTTGTTCCTATGAACATGTATTTGGATAGTTAAGAAGTTTATCTATGTGCAACATCCAGGGGCTTCTGTAAGGAGCATCTGTATACATGGCAGATGTTCAGCTTTTTCTCTCTTTTAGTCTCTTTCTCTCTCTGTATCCCTGCCTTCTCTAACCTCACTGCAGATGTTGGCCTGCACACTCTAATGATTCTATCGTTGATCAGGTGATGTACATTAAGAGGCCAAGGAAGACCTGTTCTTGATTTTCAGCTGAATCTGCCCCTGCCAAGCCCAGCTTTTAATGACCCAACACACACTTGGCATGCCAGAGGCCACTGGCAACTGTGGATGTGCAGGGGCAGTCTATGCCTGGGTCTTGGCTGGCTAAGGGGAACAGGTGGGCTCAGCTCAGCTAAGCAGACCCGTCTGGACCGCAGGACCACTCAGACCACATGGCTGAGGGCACACCTTTTATATCACATGCCAGAAATCCCAGGCATCTGTGCTCCAGTTGCCTGATAATCCATTTGTGACTAATACCTGAAAGCAAGTAAATACAGAGCCTGGGAAACCCATTTATTCAACATGCTGTGCTTGTATTAAAGATAGAAGCCACTTTGACCTTGTATTGGACAACAGTTGAATATGTCCAGACATCTTCCTATCCATTGTGATTTTGATGTCAAATGAATAGAAGAATTAAAATAAAGAATATCTCTTGGCACAGATGGATAACACATAGCATTTCTTTCTCTGATTTCTCTTTTCTTATTCCAGGATGAAGAAAAGCAGTTCACAGATTACTTTCATTTCATTTCATTTCATGAACGAATCCTAGAACAATCTGCCATCACATTTTAGCTTTAGAAGAAAGGTGTAAGAGGTTTAGCAATTTAATTCCCCCAGAAAGCTTGTCTTAGGTCTTGGTATTACTACCTAAGAGCCTTCATGGCTTTGCTGCTGTGCAGAGTTTTACTGCTGATTGATTCAGCCACTATTAATCTCCCTTAATTTAGGTTCACAACCCTCAGAGGTTTACAGTAAGTATGACCTGGCCTTTCTAAATAAAGTGTGCTGATCTACCACAATAGCATGATGATAAGGTATCTTTTAAATGAAGTTACCACAGGTTTTCCAGGTTTTCATGTCATTATTATCCCAAAGACACGGTTGAACACACAGTTATTCTTAAGCTGTATAAATGTTTAATAGAAGTTTGGACCCACTAGTCTGTCTTGGCAATGTAAGGGCTTAAAAGACATTTGGATATTGCCATTCTGTAGTCTTGAAGACTGGTATAAATGCATGTATTGATTCTCACTCTCACATGTGCATGCATCAAGCAAATTACACTGTGTTTTTCTATGCACCCTTGGCTCCATTATGATGGATGAGAACACCCAGAAGCTGCCAGCTCCCACTCTCATTCATTTCTGATCCTGCCATTGCCTATGAGATCCAGGGGGTGTGGGGTGCGGAGCTGGAGCTGCAGCCCCCCTTACTCCCCTCTGAGTAGGGCTGCAGGCGGCGGCCCTGTCAGCTCTCATTACCTAATTGGAATTGAGATGCAGCTGGCCTGCGTTTCTGCCTACAATGGCGCTCCCAACCTAGGACTCAGCTTTGCTCTCTGACTGTCTGCGTATGATGAGTGTCTGATCTCTTTCATGATTAAAGTAAATTCAAATCACATGCAAGCTCAAAACCTCAACTGTCATAACCATGTACAGTTGCTTGCAGAAGCAATCAGACATCTGGGAATTTTTAAAAATGTTGTTGTATTAAAAATGAGACAAGCTATCATTCTATCATCTGACTAAGCAATGACCCCAAGCAAAGCATATTTAGTATAATTAATATCACCAATACTTCATTAAATTAATATATTGAAGTATTGGTGAAATTGATTAAAAAATGTAATTAATTTTAATGTTTCTTTATTGAAACTAAAACATATTCATAATCAAGCCGTTGGACATCTGCCTATAATTTAAATTGAGAAGTGCAAGTTTAGACACTCTAAACCTTGTTTGGTAGTGTCTAATCCAGACCGATCTGCAGTGTGACTGCAGGTTTTCAACAAAAAAGAAGCTCATATGATCAGTTGTTTAAAGACTGATGATGTTTGGACATATTTAAAAAACAGAATCAGTTGGAATCAAACTCTGAAGCCACACCAGCACATTGAAGAAAACATGTGACACCCCTAACCAATTCTGCCTCTGAATTTCTTTACACTCTTAGAGAAATGGTCAGAAATGATTCTTTGCTTGGGCATTCTAGAAAAAAAATGCTGTTGATTTTTACATATTATTTGGAAGCTCTTTATGTAGCACACATCATTTAAAATAATAATTCATTAAAGACTGTCAGTTCAAAACTTATTTAAGGAAATAAAGTGATTCTGCTATGCAAACACTCCAAATAACCCCATCTAGTGCACCTTTATTCTGTAGAGGGGACAGATTCTTAAGAATAAATTAAGTCTGCTCTGAGGGTAATAATTCCCAAAATTCCCAATTTAGTTCCCATTTAGACTATCTGTCAAGCTACAACCTAGCAAATGAGCCTCTTCAAGTCACAATAACACTATTTGGTCGAAGTAAGATGTATTGATAACATAAGGGACCACCCTACACATTGTGTAATACACTGGGAGAGGGCAGCAGTCACAGAAAAAGGAAATATGAATCAAATAAAAAAATACTTGTAAGTCTGTGTGACACTTTCCTTTGTTAAAAGAATCAACATGTGTGTGTGTGGGGGGGGGGGATACAAGGGGATACAATTAGCTCTGCCTCTAATTAGCTGGACTGCAGACTTAATTAACCAGTTCCTGCCATAAGTATAGTCAGGAGAATTCCCCAGCTGAAGAAACCTAATGAGCAGAGATAAATGAACCTTCTTTTAGAGTGTCTTGATCATATTCTTTATAGATCTGCAATATGAATCCAATAAATAGTATAATGTCTAAGCACTTCAGCTTTTCAGCTGATGAAATGTTACAATTAAAAACAATGTCTTAAAGACTCTCAGAATTTGAAGTGCTGAAGTTTATTTAGCCTGAATCATAATTAGGACACAATCAGGAGTACTAAAGGATAGTACAGAAATAGGACAGTTTTAACTAATGAAATTAAACTTTGGCTTACATTTTAAATACACTTACTGTTCCCCAAAAAAGAGCGAAATGCAAGTAACATGTATGAGCTACATGTATGAGATGTTTACCATCC
Organism: Brachypetersius gabonensis; assembly: GCA_037577145.1. Taxonomy (NCBI): domain Eukaryota; kingdom Metazoa; phylum Chordata; class Actinopteri; order Characiformes; family Alestidae; genus Brachypetersius; species Brachypetersius gabonensis. Next base: position 5,231,162 of record JBBJLR010000024.1, read on the forward strand.
TGTTCCCAGGTCACAAGACACACAAAGTACAATAGAGCTAAATCATTCCATGCACTTTTGGACAAAAGTGTTATTTATTATCTCAAGAAAGATGTGTAATTTTGGCCTTTAATAAATCAAAAAACAAAACTAATTTACACAAGAGAGATGGCGGTTTCAATGTTGCATTCAAATCTTGTGATTTTCATTTATCTCTCATTTACTTATATGTAACCTAATTTACAGTGGATATAAAAAGTCTACACACCCCTGTGAAAATGTCAGGTGTCTGCAGTGGAAAAAATGAGACAAAGATAA
>JBBJLR010000024.1:5231558-5247727 GCA_037577145.1 Brachypetersius gabonensis
GCAAGCAGTAAGTATTAGTAATGTAGTAAGAAAACAGGAGTTTTGATGGTAAAAGAGAACATGCTGAAAGTGTTTCCCCAAGAGCTGCAGCGTGTAAGCTGTTCTCTTGCTCCTGCAGTTTCAGGTTTCTGTGAAAAGCATGCTGGTCCATCTGGAATACTTCACTGACTACACGTTTTAGTACGTTTTTAGTGGCGAAAATAAATTGACTACTGGAACCAGTTCTAGATCTCTCTTCTCACACTGATATCTGTGAAAATCTCTTAAGGCCATTTTGGGCAAGACCTTGCAGGTTCGTTTGAAAGCCTTGTCAGAGTTTCTTCAGACACACAAGTAAGACACTTTTTAACAAGGGTAGTACAGCCTCAGCAAGCTGTGAAAAAAGACAGGCACAGGAAAATCACCATGATAAAAAGCCCCCAAATTGTTATACATGTAGAAAATCAATATAAATTAATTGATTATGTAGTAATTCAGTGTGCATGAGTATGGCTGTCAAACTAATCAAATGCTTTTATGCATGGCTCCACCTTCTAAACATGACATGGCAGTGTGAACATGCTCGTCCAAACAGCTGACATTAAACTAGTCTCTGACCAAGGAATGTACCCATGGTACTACTCACATTGACAAATATTTATGAAAGGACTAATTTCACCTTTTTCAGCTTAAATATTTGCTAATGTTGAGATTGAAATGGTAGCTAATTTTGTAATTTAAAACATTATTTCTTAACCACTAGGAAACTTTTATCCCACCATCCCTACCATTAGGAGCAATATCCCAGACATGGGGCACCAGGTTAATCCACATGGGTACCATTACATGTACCACTACAATTTGTGTGTGATGAAACATGCAGAGCCACAGGAGAGTTGCATGTGCGGTGGCCCAGCCAGGGAGTAACAGTCAGAAGCATCTGAGTGGTTGCGGGTTGAAGTGGCTGGAGGATGCCCCTCACAGGCTGGTCACAGAGATATCTCAGACAGCTCACCACACCACAGCCTTTTAGCCTTGGAAACAAATGTGGAATGCTCTCCCACCATAGATGACAGAACAAATGGGTACCTTCAACTGCACTGGATCAAAAACTGCACTGAAATAGTACCAGAACTTTCCCAGTACCACCAAAAGAGATTAATGATAAAGCAAGTTGTTTATTAAAGTGAGAGATATCTGATATGACTAACTTACAAATGAAAATGCTATCAAATCATAGCTATCATTTTTTTTTTGGTTTTCCTTTTTAAATTTTTTTTTTTCATTTAATAAAAACAGCTTTAATCTGTATTGTGTGAATGTGACAGAACAAAGGCACAAATAGAAATGCTCAAAAACGAGTTATGCTGATTTTATAAAGTGGTAATACAAAAGGTGTTTTCCTACTAAATTTCTGCTTATTGAGTGGAAATTGGTGTATACTTGTTAGTAAATACATGACAAGTTATGTTTTATTTAATGTTTGTCTTCTTGGAGAACAGATGGAGAACAGATGCTGGAGGGAAAGCTTAGACCTTACACATTCATGCTGTAGGAATGGCAAGCATGCACATTCCCCAAATGTCAATAAGATTTCCATGTGTAAAAGTGGGCATTGATCAAAATAGTGCCTGAATGCTGAACTGAAAATACTAATGCATCTTCAAACCAAGATTAGGTCAGCCATGAAAGAAAACAAAGCTTTTTTCTTTGATTGTCACTCCCCTGCTCATCTTTCTTGTCTACTTGCATTTTCTCTTTCTTGTTCTCTCCCCACTAAGTTGGTCTCTGTCTGTCTTGTTTACTCTCATTTTAAGCACTGAACATGTGATATTTTTCAATTGTACTTTGAAAGTTATTTCAACAAGCTGATTTCCATCAAACTTTTGCAGTATGTTAGAAGTGATAATTTTAGCAACTGATGTTGAAATTGTTTATCTCAGTTGTTTATTTACATAATATATGATTGTTTCAAATTTTCTCTAACTGTCCTCCAAGTTAAGGGCAACGTTTGGGTGATTTCCTGCTGGTGATCTTTATCTGATCACATGCTCCCATTGGGAGAAAGTGCCAATGCAGCATTCCTCCCACTGTCTGTGCCTTTGCCAGCTACTGGACTCACAGCACACAACATCAATAGCTCTGTGGTCACCATCATCAATCAAACAGTATGACTCTGTCAGTTTCATACAGTGTTTTTTAATTACGGCCATGGTACAACAGAATTGTCTTGTTCATGCTGTGTTTATGTAGAGATGAGTCTTATGCTGTTTTCCAGTTTGCTTGTTTTATGCTCTGAATCATAGTCAGACAATTATGTTGTATTCAACCCCTATTTACAATCTAGTCACAAAGGCAATTATTGCATCTAAAAATAGATGCATGTGGCAGATCAGTCTGGCTCTGGAATCAAACCGCTGCGTTTGCTGGGTGTACACTTTCCGCTAAGTGAGATTTGAAAAACAATATAAAATTGTAGTTATAGTCTGAACAGGTTAAGTGTGACTGAATCTTAAAATAGATGTGATATAGAAATAAATGATGTCAGGGTGTGTAGGTGATTTTAAACAAATCTCTCCTAAATATATTGTCAGGATGCTCAGATATTCTGCCCCTTCCTCACAGGGAACCCAGTGGCTTGCTTATATCAATGTCGTCAATGCGGCCATTTTCTTCCCTGAAGAGGCATTTGGCATTTTCAGTCCCTTGTCTTGTACCCCCATCCCTAACAAGCCTGTCACCAGTACACAAAATGACAGTAAAATCGGACTCCCACCCATGAACTGCCTCGGTGACGATGATTTGAGTCCCTCATAGCAGATACCAAGTTCTAAAGTGACTTTTCTGAAGGGCATAAGACATCAGGTTGTTGATAAAAAAAAAAAAGACATCCACATATATTTCTTGACTAGTGACACAGTTCGAAAGCATAGGCCTATGAAAGCCTAATAAACTCCAAATGCTCAAGTAGTGGACTTAAACTTTAAAATATGGTTTGGTTTGCCAGAGGTATTTTCATATATTGGGAAAGAGGAAAGAAGAGTAATAAATCGTTTAGAATTCGACATTCACTAGAAGAGAAATGCAGAAAATAGTGCCTTTCTCATTTTTAAACTGTTGTGATCAGACTTCCTCTTTTTCTGAGAGACAAGCAGTCATTAAGTAAACAGAAACAGAGCAACGTAGAGAGTTTATTTCTCTCCCCAGTTCAAATCAGTATTTCCTCCCTGGGTTGAAATCCACCATTAGCGCCAGATTTACTGCTTGAATGTAGCCGACTGGTCAGATTGCAGTGACAGATTGAAACTGGACCATCTGGCGAGCCTGCTTTAAAGCGAATACTTAGTTTTGTTCACACTTGATTGTAAGGAGGGTTGTGAATTTTGGTCTTTTGGACAACTTTATACAACTCAGTGTAGTTTATTCACTTTCACTATCCAGTATTTTGTATTAAAAACTAGGATGATGATGCAATACTGCAGTTTTATAAAAAATTTCCATCACTTAACCTGTGCTGTTCCGCACTTCTGATTAATTTGTTCAGTCAGTTGTGCATCAGCTTTGTAATGTGCCGATCAAGTCTCTGCAGTGATTAGTTGTAGTGTATGGATCTAGATTATGTAATTTTCATTGTTTATTAGGTAAGATATTTGTATGAAATCTAACTAGAAAGAGCTTTTAAATAAGTATTAGTTTATCTGTCCTGCTGTTGAAATTGTAATTGGAATATCTGTCTTTACATTTTATGTTGGGAAGTTTAATAAGGTATGGTTTATGAAACAGAGGCTTGGGACATTGCTTTTGGAGTTCAAGGCTCAAGTTAAGGATATAAAGTATATTCTTGAGGAAGACACAAGCCTGTTGCCTTAGATAAAAAATTATTGCATTAGTCTTTTGGAGAAATTACCATTAGATTTTTGTTCCCAACTAAGCCCTACAATTACCATTGCATGCGCTATAATTGGTGCTGATTACCTGACCCAGTTTCCCTCTTGAGAAGCAAAGGGAAATGACTAACAAGGAGCCTAACTTTGATATAAGTTTGATATTAGGCTCTCATTTTCATTTGCAATTCTTCAGTTTTGGCCACCTCACACATTACCATCTAATGTAAAACAGGCTCATGAATCCTGCATGACTTTTTCTTACCCTTCTGTGAGGATGTCAGACATGGCTCAACTTTGTAACTGTATGCGCACAGTCCTACTGCTAATCGTGTGGCTGCTTGGACTTGGTAAGTAAGTGCTTCAGATGTTTGTCAGAATGCCAGCCATTGGTGGATAGCTTTCTGGTGAGCTTGAAACATTTGTACAATATGCAGATCTTCAACTGATAAAACATTTTTTTTGGATGATGGGTAAAAAAAAAAAAAAAAAGGTAGCCTGAAAAAGCTTATATTTCAACTCAGGAAAACATGTTGTAATGTTGACGGTGGCTTCAAAGGGTAAAGCTTTAACTGATGTGTAGATGTGTTTGTAGGTGAGAAACATCATGGTATTAATGCTGGTGTCTTCTTCATGTTTTCACAGATCTCAAAGTAACCACATATGTGATTTCCCTAGTACACAGTGGGTTAAAGTATGTTTATGTAAGGGATGTTTATCAGGCTTACAATGTTAACCTTAAAAGGTGTTATCTAGACTGACTAAATGAAATGTTTCCTCTAGGAAACGACTCAAAATGACTTCTTCTTTACAAAAATTTGACCAGAATTTCATGTATAAACCAGACCACAGTGTATAACAAATCTGTACAGTTTTGATTAATATGCATCCTTACTTTCCCGAGTAAACAGAGTGCTTGAGAAAGATTAAGTCAGTTCCAGTGAATTTCAGAGTGCATTTGACATAAGGGCTTTTTGTATGATTCATCCAGACTTATTTCACTCCTTTATTGAAATACAAAGCGAGGTAGGAAAATTATAGAGAATTGATGGGCTGCATCTCTTAACCAGCTGTTGCCTCACGTTATAGGAAATAGGGTTGGGACGATAGACAAAGCTGGTGTAAATGTAGATTCTAGAGAAATGTAGATAATGGGTATCAGAGCAAAGCGCAGCGCATGCCATGTTCGGTCTGAAAGCCACTTAAGATGACGATGCCATCGTCCATTGTGATGTTTCACATTAGACATCGTACGATGCCAAATTGGTCGACATCGACACCCCCCCCCCCACCCCCCTAATAGGAAATTACTCTAATTTTGATTGGCAAGTGTAATTCGCCAAATAATTCAATACTGGCAAATAGATAATATAGACAAAAAAGGTTGTAACAGTGTATTGAAAATTACTACAATTTTAGCCATGAATGCTTATTAGGGTTTGTATTATGAACCATTTTGATATTTCAGTATATGTAAGTTGTAAAATGAATGATTATTCAGATAACTACAGAGAAATAGATACAAAAAAGACTTTAGTGAGATTAGTGCTAAAGGCTAAACTAGTATGTTAAACTAACAGATACAAAGTCAGGTTCTGATAAAGATTTGTCATCTTCTGCATAAGCTGTTTTTTTTCTCAGTGAATCACGTGACAAGATGTTAGTCAATAGAACGCACTGTTTTTGGAACTATCTGACATCAGCTCGAGTAACTTAATTAGTCTAGTTAGCGTTAAATCTGAGCTGTCTCTTCACTCACTTACTCAACTGCTTGCCCTTGGCAATGTACTCATGTTTGTAGCAGTATAGTTACTCACTTTTACACAAGCAAAGACATACCTTCAATTCAATTGCTGTGCACCAGCGGATGGGAGGAAAAATAATATTAACCAGGATTATCATGTTTCACCTTTTTCTCCTACCTCCCACACCTATCATCATCATTCTCCCATGATACCATGTTTCACTCTGAAGTGCCTCACAGTACAAAAGGACTTCATTATGATTTCCAGTTGACATTCAAATGTGTTTAATATCTGCCTTTGAAGTTAGTATGTTATTTTGTCATTTTGTAACAAGCAAATCATGTGGCTAAAATAGTTTTAGTCACATAACAAAAGAGAACATAAAAATAATCTAATTAATTAATAATTGCTGCTACATGTTCATCTAAGGTTTCCTAAAAGTGCTCCATATTTTAAATATACAGTTTAAAAAATATCACAAAATAAGCTCTCCCAATCTTTTAGTATTTTACAAAGAGACTTTGGCCAGTACCTGCAAATCTAATACTGTGAGCTGGAACATGAACAGACATTCAGTGAGATACACCGATGGTAGTCCATTTAGAGCTTTAAAAACAAGTAAAAGAGTTTTAAAATATATCCGAAAGGATGCAAAAAGCCAGTGCACTTCTTTCAAAACTGTGGTAATGTGTAAGCTCTTTCTTGTGCAAGAGAAAAGGGATTCAAAACTGAAAGCTTTTTCTTTTGAGGGAAAAAAGCCTTCTCCTGGAAGTGTCTTGTCAGGCAGCACAAATGTAGGATTTGTCACATTCACAGTGTTAGGTGTTACAGCACTGTAAAAGGCGAGAGTTTGCCCTCGGCACAAGTCTGAACTTTGTTAAGGCCTCGTACTGCACCTTAGACATGTGACTTAGAGTCTGCCCGTGTTGCTCTGTGGACTTTACAATAAAGCGAGCACAGATGTGTGGCTTTTGAAATATTAACTCTATAAAACATTGGAGAGAGAATAGAGCTAACAAATAATTTATGGAGAAAATAAAGAAGAATGGGTGGCTACATGCACACAATGCCCTTTAGTTACACCACTAAGAAGCTCGAGCTCACTTGGCAATAGATATTTGTCAGTTACATTTTTTTTCTGTTAAGCAAAGCAGAACTATTTTTCTGCTGATCTGCCTTGATCTTCAATCATGGCATCATTGGAGTAAACAAGCATTTTCACATTGCTGCAGACATTCTGTGCAACAACAAATTTGGTGTTGTAAGGTCATTCATGTAGAACTGGCCAACCATGCAGCATTATTTCAAATCACCAACACTCAGGATCATTCCCTATATGCAATAGCCCATGGTTGGAGGGAGAATGTTCTCGCTAATCAAAGACTCCCTGTGCACTGGGAATGACAAGCCTGTAATGCAAAGCTTGCGTCAAGCTAGGCCCCAGATGTGAGGAAAAGGTGCTTCTCTCTCAGTAGGTTAAATCAGTTAAGCTCACACAAAATGACTCTACGTGCCTGATGTTGGAGCTGGACATGTTTTGGGTGGTCACATAAACAACGAGACCTCATTTGGCTGGCACTTATCATTGATGGAGTTAATTACCATGTGCAACTATCGAGATCCTATCCAAAACTGGCCTGAACCGTTGGTAATGTATTTGCCAGTGACCAGAAGTCAAGGGAATATTATTCCCCACTGTAAACTTCCTTCTCCGGTTGGTAAATGTAATGTCCTTTTAGGGTTTAGAATAGATGAGATTCAGCATCATGAAGTAATCCCACTATGTTAACGCTTGTGTAAAGGGCCTAGAAATCTGGTGAGCTTTTGAACAGTGCATGTGTACCTTTGCATTTTTGTTATGTACATTGGTGAAATGGAAGTCTGTTGTTATTAAATATGCAGGATTAACATGTTGGGCCTCAATCTAGCAAATAAAAAAAGGAATTAAAGTGGTTCCTGAAGGCTAAAAATAAAAATGTGTAGAATTCCATGCATGATTGTGGTTCCATTTTTTTCTTTTCTTTTTTTCTGCTGGTTGAGTGATGTCTGTATTCTGTATCATAAATCACAGCAGTTCCTGATATGCTCAGAAGCAATATTGAAATGTCACATTTTAAACCACTTCAAATTTTTAGTACATTTTTCAGCATGTTTTATGTCACCTCTGTTGTCATTTGCATTATTCTCCATGTCATGATTTGAAATGGCAGGGTGGAAGAGTCAGAAGAAGCAGTTAAGAAGTTTCCTCCTGGAATAGTAAAGTTTTCTGATTCTGATTCTGTTAAGGCCACAAACAGAGAGTCCAAGAATCTGAAAAAAATGCCTTTTAATGTCTATGATCATGACTTAAATCACGCCCGAGGTAAGCAAGCATCTGAAAATGTGAAGATGAGGTTTTAATGAGCATGTTAGCAAACAACTGCAGAAGCCTATTAGTGTAGCGAAAGTGTACTGCTCTGTCATGCACCATAAGCTCTTGTGGTTTCTTGCTGACGTTGCATCACAGTACCAGTCTGCTTCCTCCCCCCACGTTCTGGAATGTCTACATTTGTTTTAGATGCCCGCAGGACGGATGGCATCAAGCTTTCAACATTTTAGCCGACATAGGGAGCGCAAAGTATTTCCCATGCGAGGAGGGAATCCTCCAGAGCAGGTGATGGGGGGTTTCTGTGAGGAGGTCTGTGGTCGCACAGGAATAAAATGGTTCCTCTTCCCCCGACGCCCACATCTCTCCCACCTGTTCCACAGAAACATTCTTGCTCAGGACATTCAGACTGCTCGTTAGCTATTTGAGTGTCTCTCAGAACAGTCTCTCAGAACCTTCTGTCCAACTCATTGCTTTTTTTACTCCCTGAAATTTTCCTTTTCATATAGTATTTTTTTTATAGTATTTTTATAGAATGTTCCTTTAATCTTAGGAATATTAAAGAAAAGGATAATCTTGGAAAACGTAATCATGCTTTAGTGATGTAAAGTGGGCTTCTTTAAAATTAACATGCTCATTATCTGTTGTTCCATTGACTGGTTCCATTAACTGGGCGACATGGCAAGATCATTTTTGCCAGATGCTGACGCTGATCACCAGTAAAGTTTCTAAACAGTGAAAGTTTCTACAGTTTTAGTAAGCTGATCTTGCCCTGTAGTGATGGCTCACCATGGGGAAAAAGGGGAGAAAGGCAGGTCACTATGTTTGGTCAGTGACCTTTCACCTGGAACGTCTGTCAAAACACTGAATCACCTGTTGTAAATTGTGTTCCAGCTCTGTTGACCATGGGTTTGATTCTTCTTGCAAACAGGGACACCTTGTAGCAGGGGTACATACTTTTTTACACATACATCTAAAACATTTTGTTTAGAGATATATACTGTCACTTTTTTTCTTATTATTTTAAGTATTTTTACTTTTTATGTCAAGCAGCCGGTGAAATGTGATGATAAAACTAATCCAAATGCTTTGCTTTTCTGTTTACCAAATCACACAGTTGCATAATCAGTTATTGTTTACAGCAGATTTAATGGGTCTGATATCTCTCGAACTAATACATTACCGCTCCTGAAATAAAGCACAGCCTAAAGAAGCAGTATTTTATTGCGTTGCTTTAGAGCCTGGGGGAGCCTACTCTTCCTGCAAATGCATCATTTGCAATTGAAAAGAGGGCTATTCGCATACGTGTAGGCCTGTTTTTATCTATAGGTAGTAATCTAGTAGAAAGGGATTGTCATTCTTAGACTACTAAAATAGATTCACACCACTGTGTTTACCAAAGTTTAGTAAATGCACTAAAAAGCTCGTAGTTATAAATGGTGCATATATTTATTCTTATTAGGTCATGTGAAAATTTTGTGGCAGCTTTACAGTAGAAAGCAAAAACATTCTTTACTTTCATTATTTACTTTGAAATAGTTAAAAGTGATTTTCTTCTAATTTTCTTAACTTTTAATTGTGTATTTATAAAGACATTTACTCACAACGTAAAGGGTAGCATGCATTTTAAGGAATGGGGGGGGGGGGGGGGTGAACATTAGCAAAATGTGACAACATGTACTTTGTCAGATGAAGTTGCCCAGTTGCCGAAGATGAACTGGGTAAGTTTAGTGGCGTATTGCCTTTACTGGAGTGTTGCCTGTGGTATGCACATTTTCCCAGAGACAAAGTCTGAACAGCTTTACTTCACGACGGATGACCTCACAACACATTGAACTACTAAAGAGAGTTTCAGCACACAAGATAGCTTTTGTTGAAACTTGCAAACAAAAGGCAATTAATGAGAGGTCCTATGGGGGGCCCGGTGCTGCACAAAAGACAATGAGAGCCGAAGGATTTGTGCTTGGCCTGCTGTTTTTGAGCTGATTTTATCTCAGTGCTGAATGCAACAGTTCAGCTTGAGCTTTTGAGCTTTCTGTTGCTGGCTCAGTGACTGGCCACTGAAGATGACTGTGCTCCTGAAGTGTTTGAGCTTTATGTACTTCTTTTGATAACTTAATGTACTTCTTTTAATCGAAAGAAGTGTTTACTTTGCTTTTAAATCATGAAAGTGGCTTACATATCATGCAAAATAGTATTTTTCCCAGAAATGTTTGAAAAGCAATGCTCCTCATGCATTCTAAATGTGTTCACTCAGTAAAGTCACTCACAGCGGGGCAACCTCTGGGAACTCTTTTCACCCGCTGCATTCTGGTGCATCCCTTGTAAGCGGGAAGTGGAGATTATACCCCCACTAAATCAACAAGTCTCCAACAACCTTGTGGTGCTATTATTCAGCTGTCAGTTGAGCCTTACCTCACCAGTCTGCTATACAATCCATATTACCAACAGTGGATGTTTTCTGCCAGAGCTGGGGTTTTAGGCCCATTGTGAAAAAGAGAATAACTGATCAGTCACTTAACATTAACAGGGTTGTAGATCATAGTCACTGGATTATCAGTATTGGAAGGAGGCACCGCTTGGCTAGATTAGTCTATTGATAAGTTCAGTTAATGTGTGTTCAGCACAATCAGCGGTTCTGGGGCAGGGAAAATACAAAACTATAGATTGTTAAGGTTCTTCAACATAGACTTGTGAGATTTCGTGAAATATACTACTACTAATAATATTAATAGACATAAATACAACATGATACACATTAAAAGACAACAGACTGACAAAAAATGTAGATGATAACACAAATGTGACATATTTAAAGATGTATGTATGCATCTGTGAATAGGGTATGATGTAGCTCTATTTTCAAAGACAGCATGCTGGTGATGGGTGTCAGTATCAGGCTGATATCAGCCGAAAATCAGAAGAAGGTAAAAAAAAAAAAAAGTGTTCATTCGAGCTGTTCTTTTAACAAATATGGCATGAAACAGCACACTTGCATTGTACCTTATCATATACTTATCATATATCAGAAACTGGAAATTGGTGTTGAAAAAGTATTGTGCTATCTGTATTTTACGTTTCTCTGATTGAGGATTTGACTCAACCTTTGTGTATTATCGTGACGTGTGGGGAAGAACATTTTGCCTAGATCTGAGCTGTGATGACGTCCGTGTATTAACCCTCATTGCAGGCCATAATCCGTCACTGGAAAGAGGTCATCAAAAACTATAAATGCTGTCAAGTGGTGTAATCAATAATCAATAAAGGAAGTTTTTATCTGTAATCTACAACCACTTGTTTTCCATGGTGCTTGGAAAAGGCTCTGGTGCAAATTGCATTCCTAATTAGGATTAAGGAAGAGGTCTGTCTGCTTGGGCGAGAATGTAAGGCATTTGCAGTGAGCATGGCTGATGCCATCTGTGCTGAGAGCAGTGAGCGGCTAATTCTGGCAACGAGAGCACGATTTACAGATTTCTATGGCAGCTTCGTAGAGAATACTGGATTCTGTGCTGGGCCAACACCAATGCTCTGTGCTGAATGAGGCCCAGCATCTCTTACAGAGAAACCCACGTTTATTTCTGTGGTGAAATAATGTGGTGCCTCAGAGCATTTAAAATCTGTTGAGTTCCTTTGACTGGTCTCCCTGTTAGTAACGTTCTCAGGTGGAGGGGCTGGAAAATGAGCCATAAATTGATCTTATTAAGGGGGATGGTGTATGCTTCCAGCTGCCTTTAAATGGCACAGTAAGAGATGTACTTACTCTGACTTACCTACAAATGCACCAATTAGTAGGGTGTGCAGTCTCTGCCTGTCATTGACAGCTGCTATAAATAGCAGAGGCTTCTTGAACGCTAACCTGTTCTCACCCGTTCTGAAGAATAACTCTAAGGGCCTGCTGTTTTTTCCAGTGGCAGTATTGAATCCAATAACATTAACACCAAAGATGCAAATTTATTTATTTAGTTTTTCAATGTAGTTTCTGTATAGTACCTCCTTCATTACTCTCCGATATTAATATCTAAAGAAAAGTGAAGGAAAAATCTAAACTAACCAGAATCACAGAAACTTGTAGGATGATGCCAATATCCAATGTAGCCAGTGCCCATGTCCAATGTATTTTTGGTTCATAGCACATTTGTATCACATTTGTATCTGCATTTAACTCATTAACCCAAGTAAATCAGTAGACAGTGATGCAGTGCCTGGGGAGCAGTTTCTGAAGACGATACCTTGCTGAACAGTACCTCAGTCACTGACAGTCCTTGGATTCGAACCTACAACTTTTTGAACACAAGGGCAACTTCCTGAAAACATTTTTTTATTGCCTGTCGTTCAATCAACTGTATGCAGTTATGCAGCCACAAAGGAATTTAAAAGTATCTCAATAAATAAATTTAGTGGGTATAGAAAAGAAACTTACAACATCCAGTGATATGATTTCAATAGTTCAGAAAATGAACCAGAATTTGGATCATCTACTCTGACAGCAATGCTTCTAAAGACTACAAGACAATGCGAGACCTCATTGTTCTCCTGTACCACAGTAAATGGGAAGATTACATGGGAAGTATTAAGTGAGGTTAATGTGTCATGTGTTATTGTCCTCATGACATATAATGCATTAATAATACTGAAGAAACAATTCACAATGTTTTGCGGAATCAAATCACAGTACATGCTGTATCTAAAGAATATAATCTAAAGCAGGGGTCACCAACAGGGTGCCCCCAAGGACCACATGAGTAGCCTGTGGACCTGTTCTAAAAAGAGCACAACTAAGCAGTGACATTTAATTTGATCATAACAATTAATTTGATCCTATTGATATTCTTCTTTAATCACATTTGCATTTATATAGATTAGAAAATGATAATATCTAAAAAAAACCCAACAAAACTAATTATTGTACATGCAGTTTAGATACGTTTAGGTAAACTTTGTTCTAGTGTGTCAAACTGTTAGCCCTTCGTATGGCTGGTGGTCTGGTAGTTAAGGCATTTGCCTTGTTTTAGAAAGTTGTTGGTTCAAATTAAGGCTGCACAATATATCGCAAATTTACCACCATCGCGAAATCAACATGCGCAATATGCATATCGCGAAATAATATCCATATCGCATTTATTGGCTGAACTGCAGTAAATGGTGTTTTTCCAAAGCTCTTCACCCAGTGCTACAGAGAAGAGGACAAAAAAAATCACTGGGCAGTTTCTTAATCTTCTGTGCTGCTGTTATAGATTGTTCCTTTTGCTATTTTTAATGGCTGAGAACTTGCTATAATTTAAATTATGTTTAAAATGAGTAAAAAAAAAATTTCTGATTTTTTTCAACAATGGTCAATGGTCCAAATGTTTTATGGGAGGCATTAAAATGCCCTGTTTAAGAAGAAAAAAAAACATGTTGGAATGGAAGTATTGCATTTCATTTTTTCCTGCATAGACTAGTCAGCGCCTGGAGTCTGTTACCAGCAAATCTAAAGCAGAAAAACATTAACACTACAAAGGCTACGTTTTTACTTACTTACCGCATGTGATATCGCCATCGCAACACTCAAAAACATTATCACATATTGCATGTTTTCCTAATATCGTGCAGCCCTAGTTCAGTTCCCAAGACTGCTAGTGCCACCTCTGAGGTACCCTGAGCAAGGTACCATCCCCACACTCTGCTCCCTGGGTGCTGTGTTCCTGGCTGCCTGCTGCTTCTTCTGGTGAATGGGTAAAATTCAGAGAAAGAATTTCGTGCTGTTCACACTGTGGGCTGTGGTGTGTTCACGTATGGCAGAATGGTTAGTTTCATTTAAAAGTATTTTGGATATCCCATTGCAAAATGTTAGCATTCAGGGCCTAAATATCCAGTCTGATCTGCATTCGTTTGAGTGCAACAATTCTAGCTTCTACATAGCAGTGTGCACACCAGTTCCATTTACAGCAGACATATTGTTTCAATAAAATAACCAGGGGTGTCGAAGTAATGTGCTAATTATCATAAATTAATCACAGATTAAATGGCGGGAGAACGCTTCTTGGCCCAGTGAACGGAAAGTTTCAGTTTTAAAACGGGACAGATGGAACAGTTGATACGACTATCGTTGCCTGCCGTTTATGCAATAAGGAATTTTTGGATCATCAGTGTTAGGGCTGCACAATATATTGCAAATTTACCGTCATCGCAGTAACAACAAGTGCAATATGCATATCGTGAAAGACTGACTGAGCTGCAATAATACGGGTTTTTCCAAAACTCTTCACCCAGTGCCAGAGAGAAGAGGGCAAAAAAAAATCACTGGGCAGTTTCTTCATCTTCTGTCCTACTGTTATAGATTGTTCCTTTTGCTATTTTTTTTCTGGCTAAGAATTTAAATTATGTTTATATTTATTTAAGATTTAAAATTATAAAAAAAGGTAGGCATTAAAATGCTCTGTTTAAGTAACTTCTTTAAAAAAAACATGTTGGAATGGAAGTATTGCATTAATTTTTTTCCTGCATAGACTAGTCAGTGTCTGGAGTCTTTATCACCAGCAAATCCAAAGCAGAAAAACATTAACACAATAAAGGCTAAGTTTTTACTTCCTTATTGCATGTGATATCGCCATCGCAACACTCAACATTATCACATATCACATGTTTTCCTTCCCACCAGTGGTCCGCCACACTAGACCAGGCACTCAGACCCAAACTGACCCATCTACCTGTGACCCACTAACTAACTCCCCAGCAAAATGGTCTCTGTTGCTGAGTTTATTTTGTCACATGCAGTATTGGAGAAATAGTGTGAAGTGGTGTATTGTATTGTTGCTTCCAGGTTCTAATTGTAGGTTGAGTTGTCTTGTCTGACTTTTAAAAATAAATTGTTTCTTCCCCCCACTTATCTATCCAGAGTGAAACATGCAAGATGCATAGTGCAGTGCTTCCGATGCCTGTACTTGTATGTACATTGTCTTAAACTGCCCAGTTTAAGAGAGCTTATTATTAATTAGATTTTATTTGCTTGACACCACTACAGACATAAGAAATGTCATGATTAATTTTTGCATCACAGATGAAAAGGGCAAGATTATTTGTAGCAAATTTCCCTGAAAATCCACTTCGAAGACAATTGAATCAACCTACAGTTTCACTTTATTCAGTGGGGTCTGTAAAGCCATTAGTTTACGTTTAGCTTGTTTTCTGATACGCTAGAGTTGTGTCTGTTTGTCTTTGTTAAAATCTGGTATAGTTCCATTCATTCACAGTAGTCATCAGACACTGCACTTGATTAATTTAGTTTTCACACACTGCCACTGTTTAAAACTGTGTCACAAAACAAAGGTTCTGTATTCACAAGAGTGAATGTTACAACAATGTGATGCCAAACAAGGGGTCTATTTTTGCTGGAAAATGGAGCGGTCTTATCAAGCCCGGGTCATTTCATGTCAACTGCATGTGAAACGCAGAGGGATTCACTATTCAGTGGCCTTGGAAATTTCCTTTCCTGTTACATATTTTTATGCATTATTCAAAAGATGATGTTTTTGTATTTTGACATGGGATTAATTAAACCCTTAAACTGAAGACTAATAATTCAGTTTTTTTAAGCTTATTATGCAACTGCTATGAATGATTAATGTTAGCAAAGAAATATGTAGCTCATGTAGTTTTTAAGGTCGTAATCAGTAAAATATGAATCAAATTAGGTCCTAGCCAGTGTAGCGGAAACACACTGAAATTTCCCTGTATTGTTACTGTAATTCTGTATTCAGCCCTTCATTAATGTCATACAGATGTGTAAATGCGGTATCACTTACTACGGGACATAAAGATGAACTAAACCTCACTACAGGTAGGTATTTCGAACAACATCGGGGCTGATATTCACGAAGCAGTAATAAAGAGGACCGATCTTACACCTTATTTCTCTAAAAAGATTGCTGTGTAAACTGCCTGCAGTCTTCAGGTACACTATGTTTAGTATATTTAAATGTTTACAGTAGTGATGCTCCGATCGATCGGCCGAAGATCGGTATCGGCCGATAATCACATTTTATGACTCAATCGTCACTCGTTAAACTTGGCCGATCTTAGGAACCGATCACAATTGATGATGTCAATGCGTGAGGGCGCACACGACGAGTGGAGACACAAATGTTTGGCGCCGCAGTCAGTAGTGATGGGAAGTTCGGCTCTTTTCAGAGAGTCGGCTCTTGTGACTCGACTCCC
>JBBJLR010000024.1:5256532-5287494 GCA_037577145.1 Brachypetersius gabonensis
TGGATAGGGCAGAGAGAGAGAGAGAGAGAGTTGGATAGGGCAGAGAGAGAGAGAGAGAGTAGGATAGGGCAGAGAGAGAGAAAGAGTAGGATAGAGCAGAGAGAGAGAGCATAGGATAGGGCAGAGAGAGAGAGAGTAGGATAGGGCAGAGAGAGAGAGAGAGAGTAGGATAGGGCAGAGAGAGAGAGAGAGTAGGATAGGGCAGAGAGAGAGAGCATAGGATAGGGCAGAGAGAGAGAGAGTAGGATAGGGCAGAGAGAGAGAGAGTAGGATAGAGCAGAGAGAGAGAGAGTTGGATAGGGCAGAGAGAGAGAGAAAAAGTATGGATAGGACTGGGCAAAGACAGAGAGGAAACGAACGAGAGACACCTGCCCCAGTATAATCACACTTTCCTGCCACACCCAAACACCAGCGAGGGCTTTCCACACTAATGGTTGCTCTATTCTCCATTTGTTGATGTGCACACAGCAGACAGGATGTCACTGGTAAGAGGATGGGAAAGCCACACATGTAGCTGCATCCTTCCTCATTACTTTTTAGCAAGCAACAGAAATTATATCAACTCATCCTTCCATAATTTGTGTTGCGCATTTATGTGGTCCAGATATTGAAAAGGGCAGTTTGCTTCCCAGTTCTCAGTCGTGTTCCTAGGTAATATTTGATCAAAGACTTGTTTTCACGCTTGCATGGAATTCTTTTGTTTCCAGGACAATTCTCGCAACCTTTTAGCTGAATGTTATCTTCACTTAACCACCATTACACAGCAAAACTGACAAATAGGACAAAGATGTGTTTTCACTAAAAAGGAAAGTGAACAAAATGTCATATTTGCACCTGCATCTTCCCTGTGACATGAGGCAATTTTCCTTGCATTCACAAGATTGCTCACTGTCCCAATCATCCCAAAATATTTAATCACGAATATGCTTGAAACATGTGTGACAAGGAATAATACAACAATTGAAATGTGTTTTTGTAATGTGGGATCATCTGGATGTTTGAAATCCCCTTGTCCTGTTTCTGTGGATCTTGCCATTCGTGATACCACCCTCTTTTCTTGGTCAGATATAAAGTTGTGCTCTTCTTTTGTGCTAGCTCTGGGTAAAACAAACGAAATCCCAAGAGTCTTGGCCCAAAATACAGTTATCAAAAATTCATAGAAATTATCCTTAGCAATCAGAGAGTCATTAATGTTTCAGTGCCCTGATTAGAGGCCCTTTCTAAAACAAAGCACTCTATCCCAAACTCCATTTGGAGCTGCATACCTCGAGCTACAGAGTCCTGGCAGATGCTCAAGCCACGTTCTCCAGGAGGCTGGAAAGTGTGAGCTGTTAGCTGTCAACCTATTGAAACTCTGAATATCTTCAAAGTGGGTGGTGTCATTTTTAAAAGGTTACAGAGACCAGATGTTGAAGAAAGCATGCCTAAGCAGAGCAGAGACCTGGTCCTCTACCTTTCTATTACCCCTTAGTTTATACTAACTCTGCCTGGCAGCACAGGCACTGTGAAGTTCTCTGATAAAATGCTTTTGGTGCACTCTTTTCATTTTAATGGGCCTCACGCTTTAAGCTGGGGACCCAGAATTAACATTTGACATAATTTATTGTGGCTGGCTTATCTGAGATTAAGAAGAAACGAGAGAGAGGAAAATAAGAGTAATGCTGGTATCACTTTATAGATTTATTGATAATTGTCAATGCCGACCACAAAATGTATTATTGATTTTTCTTTCCTTTCGTGAGTGTCATTGCTCCAAATCATAATCTGAAACCCCAGGATTTACTGAGAGTGACAGTGACAGGCAAAATAAGTAAACAGGTGATGTTTTTCACAGCATTTTTTTAAAGCTGGTATAAATTAGATAAAGAGGATGATAAAGTTTATCAGACTTAACTTTCCTTCAGAAACTTTGCTGTGATGAAGATACAGGGTTTTATTTTGACATCAATGTTTTACTGTTACAGTAATCATAGTATAGGAGCTTTGCTGTCTTCGTGGTCACATGGCTGGTAACTTATCTGCTATAAGGTCAAAAGGATGTAAAGAATGTGTAAGGGTGGGGTTCAGGCTCTATGCACTGGGGCTCAGTGTTAATTTAGTTTCAGGAATTTCTGGAAGAGTCTACTGGTATGATATTCCCAATTGCTCAGCTGATGCCAGCATTCTCAACCCCAATGATTTCACTTGTCGTAGTCATGTAACCCCCTGTCACTGTGCAAGGTAAAATCTGTCAAATATAACAGTGGTGCTGATTCTCTCCTTCTCATCTTCATCACAGGCTATGTCAGCATCTTGGCCGTGATATTGAAAAGTACAAATGATTCGCCATGGGCCAACGAATTTGATAGTAAGTTTGACAGATTTTTTTTTTAGAATCACTAAAGGATTTTCTAACACTGGAAGCTTCTGGTGACACCATGCACACATTTTATACAAGCTTTCTTTCTTTATTCATCTAGCAATTGAGTTGTCTTGCCTGATCGAATCAATCTCCACTAACAGTCCCAGGATAGAATGGAAGAAGATTAAGAATGGAAAGCCAAGTTATGTTTATTTTAGGAATCAAATAGCAGGTAATCTCAATAAACCATTTTATATTGGATACTTCACTGTCATGATGGATCTCTGTCTGTGTTCAAATGCTGGTTTGAACTTGAAGTTTGACCATCATTGCTGAAAAGGACGTGTTAGTGATTTTTATTTTCCTCAGGTGACTTGGAGAATAGAGCAAAGATTCGAGAGCCTGCAACTTTGGTAATTTATAATGCCACAAGATCAGACACTGCACTCTACCGCTGTGAGGTCACTGCCCCTGATGACCATAAAACCTTTGATGAGATTTTAATAAACCTCAACGTAAGAGGTAAGTGACACCACAAAAGCACAGTTAGCAAAACTTGTTCTTTATAGTATCAAAAAATTATGAACATTTGTCAGTATATTCTATTTTCTTATATAGAAATAGTATCAAAAAATTATGTATCAAAAAATTATGAATATTTGTCAGTATATTCTATTTTCTTAGGGGTGATTCAGGGTTGCATTTCACTGTACACGTTCTTTTATAACTGTGTATGTGATGGATATCTTGAATCTTGAATAATAGAAGAACAAATTTATAAAACAATTAAAAAAATATTCTATAAGCAACCATTTACAACAGGGGTTCCATAAAAGGTTCTTTGTGTGCTGCCATTAAAGAAAAGTTTAAGTTACTTATAGAACATTTCATTTAATGATTCTGATAACTTTTATATGTGGTATATATGAGTGTTAAGAACCTTTTTATAGTTTATAGGACCTCCACATGTAAAGTTCATTGGAAAATGTTTAAAATCCTAAGAATGTTTACATTATATATTTTTTTGCACATAATGTAATCTAATTTACAATAATTACCTATCTTTTTACGTATTACCTATTAATTACCTATCTGTGCTATCGCTCAGTTGACTTTCCAGATTTTCTGCTTAATTTAGTTAGCTAAGACTTTTGATCATGCAATACCACCCTGTGGAGGGTAACAGTCAGGCTCTGTGAAACCCAGTATTTATAGGTTACTCTTCAAATTTTAACATTTAATGTTTGAAATACTTATCTTCTAAAATGCTGTTAATTTGTTTCTGTTTATCACATTGCCCTTAGTATTGTCACAGGCCAGTAATGCCACTGTTTAAATAATCTTAACTGCCTTGTTATTTCAACAAGAATAAATATTTTTTAAATATGAGTGAGTGTTAACTTCTGCACTTTCTCTCAAATGAATAGACATTGTTAAATACGTTAATGACTGATTCTAACATTTGTACTGTTTATTTTCAAGTGGAAAATATTTTAGTTTTATATATTTTAGTTTTATACATTTTATACAATAGTTTTATACATTGGGCATTACAGGAACATTATATTTGTTTTTCCACTCTGTTGGTTATTCTGTTGAATAAAACATCACATGTCAGCCTCTATGGAATAACCTCTATGGAATAATAATGTTATTATTATTGAAGCACCCCTGAGTCTCTTGACCACACCATTAGTAGTTAATGGGATAGCGTTTGTCTTCTCTGAAATAGTGTTGTTAATGTTTACTGAGCTGCAATGTTGTAAGCTGAGACGGAGCACTCTGTCCTACCCGCCCTTGGCGTACATTCGAGGATGCTTTCTGGCCTGCCTCAGCTTTGGGTGTGTCCGGGGCTATATGGGGAAATCTGTGAAACTGCAGCTGAGTTTAATCAGAAAGCTAAAAGGGGAAAGAGCACTGTTCTGGACAGCCTTGAATGCTTAAAGCCTGGAACACTTGGACACAAGGTTTACTGAGCTGTGTGAATGTGAGGATGCTCCATATGAGCTCTGCACTTTTGATGTTTAAAACTGTTTAAATAGGTTTACCTAGAGAAACAGTATTATTCTAATGAGATTTTAATCAAGGACTAATCTGTAGTGATGTTAATTTATTAACAAAACCTGGCACAAGAGACAGGTGAGGCCTGTTTGTCATTGTTTTTCAGTATGGAACATCATGCTGGTATAAAATTTCATTCTTGGCTAAGATGTTAAATCAGTACTTTGTCCTATACCAACTGGCTAGGCAAATAAATGTAGAACTGACATATCAAACTCAAGGTGGTAAAAACAAATCCAAGGCTTGACTGAGTTCTGTGCTATCTTCCAGTGAAGCCGGTGGTTCCCACATGTTCTGTGCCCAAATCAGTTCCAGTGGGAAAGTCAGCTGAGTTGTTCTGTGTGGAGCATGAGGGCTTCCCTAAGTCTCAGTACCAGTGGTTCAGAAACAAGGAGGAGATCCCAGAGGACCCCAAGAGCAGCCCCAAGTTCTTCAATTCCTCCTATTTGCTTAGCGGGGAGATGGGCACACTGGTGAGTGCAGGGGCTATGCAGGATGCGGCCGAGGGGCACAGGCCCTGGCGCCGGGCTTGGAGGAGGGATATTTTAGGGAGTTGGTTGATGTGTGATGGCTCCAGCCATGAGGGGAATCTGCTCTAGTAACTTGCACATTCCAGAGAGCCATGCTCAGCAATTCGCACTTAGTTGCCTGTCCTGGGCAGTCAACCTCCACACTGACCTCTAAAGCTTGCTCTGGTTTTCATTGACCCCACTCTCGCTTTCAGACCAGACACAGTCTATAGTGAAGGGTATATTATTGCAAGACCAATAATATTGCCAGTAGGCCTAAAACTAGCCATTTTTACTGTAATAGGACAGCCTATCAACTGTCTTTTTTATTACCGTTCAGTTCCTCTCCTTTTGGGTCATCCAGAGAAACATTAGAAGCCAAAGTGAAACAACAGCTTACTTCAAGAGAAGTTTCTTACATGTAAATGTTTTTTAAATTAGTGAATACGGTCGCAGAGAGAAAATCTGAAGAAAAATGACTAAAATGATTTGAGGTGTAAACCAAGGGTAAAGAAGGGAACTTCACACTAGTGAGGGAACTGTAAGCTGAGTTTGTTCCACCTCTAAGGTTAAGGATTCAGGCACATACTTGCAACCCTACCACTGTTCAGTGAGGACTGTGCCTTGCAAACACATTCTTATAAGCACTTGCTTGACATGCTCCTTTAAGCAAAAGGTTTGAGTAGTGCTTTGTGGCTTGTATGTGAACTGTAGGAAATTAATTCAAGATGCTCACCCTTCAGGGTCATGTATTTTCATTGCCCCTGCAGAAATTCAGCGCTGTAAGGAAAGAGGATGCTGGGGAGTACTACTGTAGGGCCAAAAATGAGGCAGGGGTGTCTGAGTGTGGTCCTCAAATGATGGAAGTCTGTAAGTTATTCTTACTGTGCTCAGCTATACTATCATAAATATAAATGTGACATTCTTAATTTCCTCCTAACATTCATAATGCACTGAATGCCTCCCTCTCTTTTAAGATGACATTAACATCGCTGGCATCATCCTTGGTGTTCTGGTGGTAGTTGTGGTTCTCTTGTGTATAACTGTGGGCATCTGCTGTGCATACAAAAGAGGCTACTTTGCCAGCCAGAAGCAGACAGGGAGCAAGTAAGTGATGAAGGAGCCTTTACTGCTGTTTCAGCCAGATTTACAGACAACACCAGGCTATTGACAGCTTATTGACTCACCAGTTGGTTGTACATAAATTTGTTACTTGACATAGGCCTTTCTGTTCCATTTTATGTGGTAATGAGACCGGACTTACAGACAAAACAATGAAACGAATCAACTAAATGTAAAGCTAGGAATAAGTGAAGACCAAGTTTTAGCTACCTTTTTAATGTGTCAAATAGAATTAAACAGTAGTTATTTGTTCAGATCCAATTGTTCCTAAGGCCAAAAGTAATGATCACTTGTATGTTTTTGTTTTAGTTACAAAACTCCAGGGAAGGGTGATGGAGTGGACTATGTCCGAACAGAAGATGAGGTGATGAACTGCAGTCTTGCTCAAACATTCATTTCCAGTATTTTTTAAGATGGGGAAATTCTTCTTGTACCGTTCGCTCACTCTGGCTTCCTCTCTTTCAGGGGGATTTCCGACACAAATCCTCATTTGTCATCTGAGCCAGAGTAAGGTGACAAGAAAGACATGAAAACACATTGGACAAATGAGAGCGCAATTCTTTGCAGACATAGCCCCCACACACTGAGGAGAGACTTTAGCTGCCACAATACGTGCCTTGCTTTATGGCGCGTCTGAAACAACACGTATTTACCAAAGGTGACAATTTATCACATACTCCTGTTTCCAGCTAGAAGCATTAATTTTTGTAGTAGACTCCTTTTTACACTCTTAAAACCTACATTTTGACCCCTTTTATCACCGATCAAAAATTGTATCTTTCTTTTTAACAGTTTATAGTTGTTCCTCACAGCTAACAAATTCCAAGGCTTCAGTAGAATTGAAAGCAATCTATTTCTATTGTAAACATTTTGATTTAAATTGTGTTGTTTATATAACTTTTGTTTTGTACCAGCTAAACATGTCAGTATATTTTTGATGGAATATATTTTGAAATGCCTATAGAAAAAAGGTTTACTTTTTTAAATTTTTGTAATGACTAACATTCGAGCCAGTACGTTTTTAGACCAATTTGGTGTTAGAAAGAGAAACCTCTTTTACTGCTCTGTAGTCATCCTGTAAAATTCCTGTAATGTAACCAGACACTTGACTTTTGATATGTAGTTATGCTATTTTGATTTAAAATTAGTTACAGTAGCATATCCAATCATATCGTTTTCAGAGGTATTATACTTGTAATTACTTTACTGCTGGGATCTAAACAGTGCTAGTGAGAGGTTCCATGTTAGAGTTTGTAGATAGTGTTAGACACTAAAAATCCAGCAGAAAGCTGGAAATCACTGTAAACAGTCAGTGCTGCATATCTTTGATTTTAAGTGTCCTTCTATGCTTGTTGTTCATCTTGTACATAGTGAATATACTGTCCAGGTTGGTCCAGGTTGTGTTTTTTCTTCTTCAAATAAGGTGTTTTCTCAGTATTACTTTTTAATAAAACAGGGTTTTTATGTTGGCTTACAAAAAGCTGTGCAGGTTGTATATAGAACCATTGTTACCCTCCTGGCACTAAACAATGGTCAGTTAAGGTCAGACGAAAAACATCCAGATAGAGGCAAATATGATGCTCTTTCCATGGTTAAATTGAACTTACTGTAAACCTGATCATGGTAGAGAGAGTATCTGCCTTGTAGGCTGCATTTGACCTGTTGCTTAAACATTGTGTTAGCTAGCAGCAGTTTATCTGCATTTCTTATGGTTCTTACAATTCAAACTGAAACATTTGAGTTTCACAGTTCATACGGTTATAGTTAATGTAAAATGAACAATGTTTGTGATTTTTTTTTTTACAGTGCTCCAGTTGATTAGTTTGGATAAAGAAACATTGATCATTCCTCTTAAGTGCCTTCCAATGAGGTCCTATGACACTGAGGCTAAAATTATGTAACTTAAAATTATTATATACTGTGAAATTTTATTGGACACTGTTTAATCCAGCTATTTTTGGAATTAGTTTATTATACCTTTGATATAAAAAATCACTGAACAACAGGTGTTTGAGAGGAATGATGGTATTATGTGTTCAGCAAACCACTACTAGGTTATTCTGATAGACAGTACATATCTGACTTTCTGTATTTTGTAAATAGATTTCAGTTTTGTTGTGCATTAATTTGAAAATTACATTTTGTTACCAAAATAGAAAAAGAGATCTATTGCATTTTAGTGCCTAATAAATATAGAATCAAGTAATGTTCCACAAAGCACAGAGCACTACTATTAATCTGACAAATCACTCTGCGAAAAACGTGCATTCGTTTTAACTTCACACAAAACTACTTGAAATGTACAGTGGGACAAACTGATTTGATAGTGGCATTTTGGACATTTATACTAATAAACATAATACTGTGTTACTGGATTGTTGAGATGGTAATGAGAATTAAGTGAGTAGAGAGCTTAACCAAATACTGACTGCCAAAAGAGCATTATCTCCAGTTTCAGCATTGTTCCTCACCCAATTCTGTAAAGGTCAAATTCACATATTCCCTCCTTTTTACTCGTGGATTAAGATTTCATTCACCAAATTCACGTGATGCCGTTTTGCTCTGGGGCTGATATAAATCATGTGTGAATTCTTGAGCTGTAGACAGTATATGTGTGATTAATAAAACTCACTTCTTAAGATATGTCTCGATTGTTCTTTCACAGTATGGTAGACAAAATTGCAAAATAAACAAAAGCGATTTTGGGGACAGCGATATACCAATACTCTCATACCTCTTCCAGTTTGCATTTATTTATAAGCATTTATGAACATTACAATAAATACAAATAATAGTCAATTTATTGCATTCATTTCCAAACCACTCCTGTTAGCAACCCGGTATAATTTGTAATTATCCAGCACCTGTTTGGGTTAATCAATGCTTTCAAGATAAACCAAGTGCTACTGATTTTAACCAATCCATTTAATAATTGGTGTAATCAAGGAGAATTTAACTTTTTTTATTTAATCCTCAAACTAGTGCTCAATATCTCTGCTATTTTAATTATGTATTTTTCAATAGAATATCTGCTATTTTAATCATTTATTTTTTTAGCTTCAGTTTTTTTGAGAACCACAGAACTGGTGACAGGGTCACAGGCACAGAAGGCATTGATGCATGAGGGAGTGAAAGCTAGCAAGTCTGGTCTGTTCCCTGCTAAAAACAGGTAATGCCACCTTGCTAAGAAAGCTGTCAGAACACACTGTGCATTGCAGATTGCTGTGAATGGTCACGGTGCTAACCAGTGCCGACCCCTGTGCCTGGCCTAAAATGTCAGCAATAGGCACATGAGCACCAGAACTGGACCATCAAGAAATGGAAGATGATGTCCATCCGGATGCTCTCTTGAGTTCTAACATTCAGGAGGATGCTGCTTGAACATGTAACACCCAAACATTATTTCAAAACAAGTATATGGCAACAGTATTCTTAATGGCAGTGGCCTCTCTAAGCAGAACTGAGTGCTCAGGCATGCTATGAAAATTGTTCAGGAATGGTTTGAGAAACACGACAAGTTCAGGGTGTGGACTCCAGATTCCACAGATCTCAATTCAATTGAACATCTGCAGGACTTACACACGGGGCGCCTATACAATGTTAGACAGGTGGTTTTAATGTAACAACTGGTGAATGTTCTGACTTCCTTTCAGCTGCAAACAAATATTAACACAAGTGTAGCACCAGTCGTTTGCTTGCACACTGGAATGTGACCATGATTCCATCACATATTAAAATGAAACGTTTGTGGCATGTAGAAGCTTCTGAGTCACTTCAGGGCATGATCGTTCTGATGGGAGCCTCCAGTGGACATGCCTCTTGGTCAAACCTGACAAGCAAGATGCGAGAGATGAGAGGAGGGGGCAAAAGGCTGAGGACAACTTTGTGTCAATAAGAAATGATCTGTTTACCAGTTACAAAGCATTACTTTAACCCTCATGTACTAAAGATGACAGAGAAGTCAACATTTGGAATCAACCCCCATGGCTTATAGGGCATGACTCACTAATTGAATCGTGACAGCTGCCTGTTGCAGTTGTGCTTGTGGGCCTTCTTCACCAGTGTCTTCAGGCCAGCTGCCGATCTCGTCCTACAGCCCTGAAGTGCCAGTCAGACAAAACACCAATCACCAAAAGCAACTTCTAGTTGGCCTCATACTCTCTAGCTTATTTCATTAGCCTTCAGGGTGGCAAAGACTTCTCTTACAGTAGCTTCTTAGAACCCTGGTAAAACTTTACATAACTATTAATTGGGAGCTTTTTGAAAGTCTGGGTGTGCATAATACGTAGAAGTATATTCATAACTGCACTCTAGGGCACTAGTACTGAACAACTTATTCTACATGAACTTCTTTGGTCCTGAGGACACTAAAAAGGGTTTAGTTGTGCACAGCGCCCTCTGAAGTTCATGTGTATGTAAATCTGTTATTTATCATTCACAATTGTTGAGGCCACAGATTCACTGTCAGACTGAATTTGTCTGAAGCATGAAGACAGCTAAAAAGTTGCATGTTCTGACGTGAACTGGTCCTCAAAACCTGTGGTCCGGGTCGTTTGTGTATGTTGCACGAAGGCTTGTGTTCTTCTGTAGGCTAAAAATAAACTGCTAAAAGAGGTGTGAATAAAATTCATGCATATAAATATAATATAAAATCGTAATCTTAAAGTCCATATTTAGTAATTATATATAACAATCATTATCATAATCATAATGAAAATAATACAAAATATATAAAAAAAATAAAATGAACAATAATTTAGCAGTAGGTTCAACAGGTTCCCATATGCAAGTATTGTAACTGTACTGGCGTCGCATTATGTCCGATTATTTTTGCGACCTCAAGTACAATTAAAACACTTGCATATGGGAGCCTGTTGAACCTACTACTGAATTATTGTTCATTATATTTTTGTATACTTTATATTATTAGGCGGCTTGTTCTATATCAAGTCATATGATTAAGCTATTTTATCTGGTGCTGCTTAATGCTCATAAGTTCTAGAAAAACACGGGTCAAGAAGAGCCTGAGCTGTTTTACCTGGTGCTGCTTGTTTTATCTGTTGATAACGCATCCCTCCAGCTGGTGGCGCTGGGTTCTCTTTGGGAGCTCTTACGTCCAGAAGCACAGAGCCAGAAGAAATCGGGAGAAAACCCCGTTCAGTGTCGCGTGAACACGATCCAGCCCTCCTGCGTCTCCTGGAGTCAGCAGTACCCTCAGCGCTTCGGGCTCATCTGCAATTTATGGGATTCTCATTGCACAATTGGAACATGTCTATCTTTGAAAGGAACCCCTCTTGCTCTTTTGGGTAAGAACCTCTGCACGCAGGCGAGGCAGCAGGACAGATGTAGCAAGTATAAAATCCTGAAGGATACCGTTATTTGGCCAGAACAGTGAATAAAGACTCTCAGCTAACGCCTATCATTCAGACCCAGCTTGTAATATCTCTGTTTTGGGATCTCTAGAAGGCTCTGTAAGCTGTTCAATTTAAGTGCAGAACGGACAAGGTTGGTGGTTACTGAGCACATCTGGAACGTCTAGTCACTTATAACCAGTCCTTGGTGAAACGCTTTTACATGTCATTCAAATGTGTATTATTGTTATTATTATTATTATTATTGTTATTATTATTATTATTATTGTTATTGTTGTTATTGTTATTGCTGTTTTGTTGTTGTTATATAATAAAAATAATAACAATATTATAATGATGATCATGATAACAGTAATAATAACTTATTGTGTCTGTACAAAACAATAGCATTTTGTGCCATATAGGTCTAATTTTCAAACCTCTATTGTACCCAAGCAAGTTATAACATATAAACTATAATATTGTGAGTTAGACACCAGTAGCCCATATTATTAACGTATGTATTACATTTTTCATAATTACATTTTTAACATGTGCAGGAAAGGATGTGAAAGCCTCATGTTGTAGCTGTCTCTGTGTGGACACAACCGCCACCGTGGAAGAAAACAGCAGCTCATGGCAGCAGGCCTACACAAACTCGGGCTACAGCTCCTCCCCAGCATCACCCGAACACTTGTGCAAGGCCTGCGGAGGCCAGTTTGACACAGAGAGGAGGGTAAGACATGGACCAATTCAGTCTTGAGTCAGTCATTCAGTGTGCCATTCTGTCCAAATTACAGAAAAATAACTGTATAAAAGAGGAAACACTGCATTGCAGATAGATTGATCTTAGAACAGTTATAGTTATTGGCTAAGATTACAGCTGCTTTGCTGACACTTCTGCAAGGGTGGTATTTGTGAATGGTAGTATGTGGCAATTGTTGTACCCTAGTTTTGTGTAGTGGAAAAATACATGGTATAAACAAAAGTATCCAGAACCCCTTCTGTTTAGTTAATTAATCTACTTTAAGGTGCACCCATTGCTGACATATTCATTAAGTTACACAGGGGCATATAAAACTCCACCATTGGGAATTGCATGTCCTAGAGTGAGTAAGCTACGATAAATACCTTGTCAAACACCTTTGGAATGATTTTGAGTGCAGTTGGAGATCTTATCATCCAACTTTAGTACCTGCCCTCACTAGTGCGTATGTAGCTGAATGCGATAATATCCTCACAGCAATGTTCACACAGCTGGTGTAAAGCCTTCCCAGAAGAGCAGAGGCTCTTCTGCAGCAAAGGAGAACAAACTCTCAATTCATACTTTTGGTTTCAAAGGAAACACTGAATAAACAGACATTGACATACTTTTAGACGTATGGTGTTTAGCATCAAATTGCTCAGGCTCAAGCAATTAAATTAGTTCTAACCTATAACATCTCATGGGGGTTGCTATGGAATGGAATGGTATGGTTATGTTGCATTCATAAATGTTTCCACTCATGCTGGTACCCAGTAAAATCTATAAAATGACGGGATTGCAGTTACTCCTCGAGTGACACTTAAATACTGAACAGCAGCATGGAACAGTTCATCCTAATAAAGAATGAAGATGTGAAATAGCATCTAAAAATGCTTGACATTCAACTGTAGATATCTGTTTGCTGCTTGTGTGTCTTATTATTGCAAATTACTCCCCTTCCTATCATTACATGGGCTGCGCTGCCAACCTGGTCAAGCTCACATGTTTACATGAGAAAAAGACAAGATAAGATATCCCTTTATTAGTTCCACACGTGGGAAATTTGCAAACAGTTCTGCAAACAGAAGAAAAGAAGACCATCATCATTAAATATGAACAGTATTACTGTTCATTATACTGAGCCATGGAACCCTTTGAGATCAGTAAATGTAAATACATACAGACATATATATATATATGACAGTCTAAAATCCATGTCTTAAGTTCAGTTTATTTAAATAAACAAAGGAAAATATTTAAATGTAGTGTAAATGATCATTTATTTATAAATATTTGATTGAATTATATTATTAAAAATATCGGAGGGGGCACTTTCTATTTTGCTGCTTAAACAGCCACTAGGAGAAAGGTTAAGGACTTTCTGACTTGAAAAAACATCTAAGGGAAACTGTACACATATACAATTTATCAGCAGCCTCTGAGGTTTTGTCAGCATGTTTACTGGTTGACCACTGACACCCTTTCTCTCTCACAGAATGTTTGTGTGGACTGCAGGAAGCAGTTCTGTGGCCGATGCTGGGTGCAGCCGGAGCTCAGGCTGTGTCTCACATGCCAGCGTTTCCACATCACACAGTTTGAGCGGAGCAATCTGATGCGACTGAAGGTGAAAGAGCTGCGTGATTATCTGCATCTGCATGAGATCCCCACGCAGATGTGTCGTGAAAAGGAGGAGCTGGTGGAGCTGGTACTGGGTCAGCATACCTCTAGCAGCAGCAGCAACTTTGTCTCCCACCCAGCAGCACCAGACCCACCACAACCCCCCACGCCTCTCCCCCAAACTGCTGAGGAGTCGGCGCAGCTTACAGAAGAAGAGGAAGGTGAAGATGAGGATGAAGAGGAAGAGGATGACGATGAGGATGAGGTTGACAGTTCATATATTTGATGCTGTCAGAACAAATCTTTATGTCTATTTTTATTGGGGGTTTTTTATACATCATTTTAAAATACTAGCTGTAGTTGAATAAAATCTACTTATATTTATTTAAATAATGTGCCATTTCTACTGACAAATTTGAGTCTTATTACTTTGTTTTGGGTGTGACTTAGTCCACAGACAGTGAGGAGACGCTGGTACACAGCCGGAGAGCCTCTCTGTCTGATCTGAGCAGCGTGCAGGACATCGATGGCCTCAGCGTGCGGCAGCTGAAGGAAATCCTGGCACGAAACTTTGTCAACTATAAGGGTTGCTGTGAAAAGTGGGAGCTGATGGAGAGGGTCACTCGGCTCTTTAATGATCAGAAAGACCTCCACAACCTGGGTGAGACATAAATACTCACACTACATTCTGCTAGTCTGTTCATTATACACAAGAAGATAAACCAGCAGATTTGTTCTTATTTGTTCTGTAGACTGTGTGGTTCATAGTTTCCAAGAGTTTATATTTTTTTTTATGTAAAAAGAACATTGACAGCTTCATGTTAGTACTCTAATTTTTCACTCATTTATTTTCAGTTTCAAGTGCTAAAAAGGAAACCGGTATAGGTATGTACGGTTATCTGTTGTTACCTGTTAAATTGACTTCCACTTACATCTCGCTTGTTTTGGACATTCATTCTCATGAAAGAATTACCCACCTTAGCTATATCATTCTAGACGAAGTAATTTTTTTTACCCAACCTTGTTACTTAATTCTCACTATTTACAATTACAGTTACATTCAAATCACTTTTACATTTATTTACATGTATGTATATTGATTCCAAACTTCCAAACCGTAGTGTGTGTATTGCTGAAGTGTATGCTATTTAAATAAAATAAACTATTAAACTATTTATTCTGTTTCTGTAGCAGAGCCAGCTGAGCCCAGTGAGCAAGAGGAAAACCTGTGTAAGATCTGCATGGACTCACCTATCGACTGTGTGCTGCTGGAGTGTGGCCACATGGTCACCTGTAGCAAGTGTGGCAAGCGCATGAGTGAGTGCCCCATCTGCAGACAGTATGTGGTGCGTGCAGTGCACGTCTTCAGATCCTGATGAAGAGCCAAGAAGAGCTTACAGACCACACACGCAGTCCGCATACATCCCTGTGAGAAATCACAGAGAGCAAGGAGGGTTCAGTCTCTCACGTGATTGCATTCATTTTCGTTCCTGCAGGGAGCTTTTGTTGTGGATGTTGTTTATGTTGGCCTGTTTACTCCAGAGA
The DNA here is from genome assembly GCA_037577145.1 of Brachypetersius gabonensis. Taxonomy (NCBI): domain Eukaryota; kingdom Metazoa; phylum Chordata; class Actinopteri; order Characiformes; family Alestidae; genus Brachypetersius; species Brachypetersius gabonensis. Next base: position 5,271,824 of record JBBJLR010000024.1, read on the forward strand.
GAAGTTCCTCTTACCATTACAGCAGCTTTTGAGGACCAGGGTGTGTAATCGTTGAACATTTTGAGTAACATAGTGTTTATTCGCTCATTGCTGTCAACTTCGTGGTGGCTTGTGGTAAGTGGACATTCACAGGCTAAGGTTGTTAAGGTCGTGTTTCAGTTTCATAACTGCATATGCATAATTTCTGTAATACTGTGTTTGATACACAGTGTTTTACCAGACAATAAGCATGGCATGACTACAGCGATGTGAGCCGAGTTTGCAATAGTAGATTGAAAGCTAGTCTGTAATCTTCATGTGCATTCCTGAGATCAGGTGCTACTTTCAGGCTTCTGTGCATTCCCAAGACAGATCAAAAGGGCCTTATCTCTTCTGCCCTGTATTTTTTCCTTCCCAACTTTCTCTGGCATATTCGCAAAAAAGAGTTAACATGGTGCTTAGATGGGGCCATAAGATGGCAAAAGTAGTTGTCTTCTTCGCTGTCCCATTGCTTCTTCTGCACCACTGACAGTTCTGCTAAGCTGATGGGTTCTAAATGGTTCCATAGTCTTCCCGTAAATTTGCTCAGCTGTAACACTAGCCTTGTCTGTGTTAGTTACAAGGTGCTCTTATTACTGCCCACGCATCCACCTAGTCTTCTTGAGTGGAGTGCATTTTAACACACTCGGTGGGCAACTTGGACACATTAAGCCAATGCAACATATTCTAGGACTTCATAGATACAACTGTAAATAATCTGTTCTGGGTGCATTAGAAACAAAATTTAGATTTTGTTTCATAGATGTCACCTCACTGAGTAATATTAGTAGTGTTCTAGATTTTTCCTAGATTATGAATGTATAATATGGATGCTTTAGTTTGCTTTAGAATGCTCCACTCCTGGGCCATATGATGCTTGTCTCCAAGCCACAGCCTGCCAGAAACTAATATATGTTTCTAACGTCATACCTTGTTCCACTACAGGATTTAGAGATGTATCCTTCACATGTGGCCATACTTAATGGAGCTTTGATTTTCCTTGGATTACAGGGGAGGTGCACGATCACTCGCTGTACAAGTATTTAAATTTGTTTAGTTTTTATTAAGTTATTTGGGTAACCTAGCCTGTTTTAATGTCACATTGTGCATTATTAGACGAGAGTAGGATTTTCATCTGCATATAAAAAGTTTCTGATTAACAGTTTGTTAATGGTCAATGGGTAAATGTGAGATTACATGGCAAGATTAATTCTGTGCGTTATCTATGATAGTAAAATGAAATATTGATAATGTTAAAAAAAAAAGTTTGTGCAAGGTAAAAGCCACTTAGTTATTTTTGCATAAATTACATAGATGCCCTAAAAATGTGTATGTGCCAAGCTGAGTTGTTCTGTCTTCGGTAGTTTGTGTCGCTGTCTGAAGACATGAACATATTGTGAATTTGAACACAAACCAAATCAAATTGAGTGAAATAACAAAACAGCTGTTCATGCAAGAAAATGTTTTAGAATATGGAAAGTGACAAACCTATGATGTTGTATTTGGACTAAACTGTATTAAGAATCTTCGAACACACTATATCTATGTGGAGTGATGGCAAATCCTTAGACAAGAAAAACAATCTGTATTAGCGAAACATTATATTGGTTGTGTATCCTGACTACGATGCCTATCCCATATGATTATATAAGCGTATGATGTAAACCATATGTAAGAGCTCTGCATGCATTTGCTGAAAAAGGACTTGTGGTATCGAAAAGCTCCCGGAACTGCTCTTCTGGATATGTTTATGTTAAATTCTTATTCTAGTTATTCATTTGTTTGTCTTTATGTGTTTCTGTCAAAAATACTGTGAAATTGTTCATAATCCTAACAGTTGTCTCAAATCGACTGACCCTGGTTCAGTTGGTTGTGAATGGATGTGTTGGTATACATTTATTATATAACTTGCATGTGAATTGGACAGCTTTGTCTGGAAATAACACAGCAGTGCTAAATGCTGAACTTATTCTACATAGGCTACAAAGCTTCTGGGGTTTATAATTATGAAATATATATATATATATTTTTAAGATTTTGTTACAAAAGACAACTGTTGTTCTTGTGAAAATATTTGGTTAGACAGTTTTGTATCAATAAACTAATCTATATCACTGGCTTTGTGAATGTGCTGCATGTTGTTTATATTTACAGCTTGTTGAAACCAGCAGGGGGAGGCAGATACTCACAGACATGCATTAAACTGCACAAACCGGTCTATTTTCTCGTGTAATATGAATCCTCATTATGTTGGACAGGTCGTGTATTGGTGAAATTTTTTTTAAATTTTTTTTTTTTATTAATATATATTTGATGCGTAATAGGAACCTGTTCCAATCACTGTTGTCCAGTAGTGCGGTTTCTGGTCTCCATAGCAACAGGAATACTGGCGCTGAGAAGGGCTCTAAGATTTGCTTTGGGGGAAATGAGCTTTATAGCTACACCAACGGGAAGTTGAAATTGTCATTTTCATCGCCTTCCAGAGAATAAACAGCTGCCCGGTGAGTTTGCAGATTTGCGTATAACTCAGGAGAAAAGCTTTTTGTGATGGTAATGACTCCTATTGGCTGTTTTAAAATCGACGCCGTTGTGAACAGCTGGTGCTGTTCGCTGGCCAGGCTTGCCTTCCTTGGTTTCTTAACTTAAAATGAGCTGACTTTTTACATAAACAAACCTCCTCCTTGCCTTTTACAGTCACCTGTCAAACATGTTAGACGTCTGATCTGAATTGTACTGTGTGAGTTAGCCAAATGGTAGGAGGACAAAGTAAAGCATACCAAAGCGTTAGCTTTAATTATATCTTGCTATGTGAACCAAGCACTTTATGTGTCTAGGAGCATGACAAATACATACAAAAGGCTCACACACAACGCACAAAATTTTATTGTTTTAAATGTATGCTTATTGTTTTGAAGGCTGATGAGATGCTTCGCTCCTCGGCTGTGGAGAAATCCGTAAGTAGCCTAACTTATATTGATTCATCAACTCGTGACTGTTTCTAACAATCCCGTCTTTTGTTTCTTTTTCTGTTAACAAGGGCTCACAAACTGTGATTAATTTACAATTGTATAATAATTATACAACCTATACTTAGTTACGTATAAATCCTGTGACTCTTGAAGTCACTTCTGAGGACTCCAGGGCACGTTGGTTAGTTCATGAGTTGAATCAGGTATACTAGGTGCTCTGAAATAATGCTCAGATTAAGAGATATATGCCCTTTCATATAACTAATGCATACCCGAAGTGACTCAAACATTCTATAAACAGTCTATTTACAGACCAAGAGTGTTTGAGGTGCTTGAGTGCACGGGACTGCATGAGTAACTAATGTCACAGGTACATACATAGATACATAAAGTAGTGTTTATGATATTTTGCAGTGCAATGCAGCCACAGCAGCATAATCAATTTTAGTGAAAACCAAGAGTGATTGTTTTCTTCTCTAGATATGATATGTATCTGGAAAAGGGCAATGCAGACCCATTTTTCTTGGTCAAGCTCTTATTTTAAGGAACTAGAGATACCTTATCACAAATACACAGACAAACACATTCAAAGAGCAAAGAGAACATTTATGTTTTCCATTATTCAAATACTTATTAGAAATACACATCAGTTAGGGAGTAAAATAACTAAAAAAGCCGGTGTGATTTTCAGATTATGGTGAGAAATGCAGTATAATGGTGGATTACAAGCTAAATCAGGAAGTTCTAAGACTGACAGGAAGGATGTGGTCTGGTGGGGCTATACACAACACAGCCATGCACAAAAGTGTGTGGTCTCTTACTGTCACATACTTTTAAGAGGATACATATTTAAGATACATTAAGGAATTTATCTTTCAGAATAAAAGTCACATTTGCTGTTGCACTGTGACAAGGTATATAGAACATGTATGTAAAGTTAGTTTTTGGGACTAATTTTGTTGGAAGAAAATCGCTTAACATTTATGATGGTTAGGTAACATGCAAAGATACATGGCTAAAAACAATGTGACACATCAGTATGAAATTATATGAGATGTGCAACCTCTTGGTCTGTGCAGTTACGAGCCATCTTTTTGAAAAGATGCTTATAATGATCCCTCTAATTTGTGCTTTGGTCACTTGTTTAATGCTTTGGCATAGCATGATGCAATGCATTCATAAATAGCTATCCAGGTAATCTATTGGCTTCACCAGAAGATGAGTGGACATCTCACTAAGATGAGCTCAGTTAGATATGCGCTATTAATTTCTTAAATATACTGTGAATATAATTAAAGTTTTAAGAGCAAAGGTGTGACATTATGACAAGGAAATTTTTTTATTTTGGTTTATCATATTTAATGTATAAAACTCATTGCTGATGCAGTTGTTTCAATTCTATATTTTCACACAGCAGTATGCTGTGGACTAAGGCCACCATGAATAAGTGTTAACTAGGGAGGTATAAAGTACCTAAGCATTTGTCTGAGGAGCAGTGGAATGTCATTCTGTGCTGTGATGGAGCACTACTGAATATCTTTGGGGTCAATTGTTTTGGTTTATGTGATGCAGAACTAATCACCCCACAACAATACCCGACTTCACTAATGCCCTTTTGAAATCAATTCATCCAAGCAATGTTTTAGCATATAGTGTAGCTTTCACAGAAAAGTAGAAGCTATTATTGCAGCAGGGAATCTGAATAAGAAAACTTTATTGCTACCTGGGACATTATTTTTAGGCAACAACTGGTGTGAATACACTTGATAGGGGACTACTTTACACTTAGCACACCTCATATAACTCATTAACTAATAAGTTGGATGATAGCAGTAAAATAAGAGTAACTTTACTGCTGTATTACGGATTTTAATGTAATATACAGGCTATAGAACAGTCACTGATTAATCGTGCTAATGAAAGCTGGGCCGTAGCCATGGCGACCGGAGCGTGGCCGCATGTGGCGCACGCGCAGTACCCCAGCTATAACCCTCGTATCCTGTTTCTGAACGCGAGCTAACGGTGGGTGCAGTCGCACATATGACTATCGCCCGGACGAGGGGCTTTTTTGTCTGGTAGTTTCTTTGTTTGCCGAGTTTGCATCGATGTGCAGTTAAAGAGGCCCGGCCGAATAGAGAGGCTCACATTTTCCCTGTTTGCCTCCATGAGAAGGCAGAAGAATGATCGCATCCTTATCCAGAGGAAATGTCCTGGACGTGTTGCAGGAGGGATTCAATGAGGTAACAGGGCCATTGAAGTCCTTTTTACATTAGATGTTGCATTCCTCTTCCTCTTGTTCTGTAAAATAAGACGACCGAAGTTTATTCATTTAAAGCTTCCTACTGTTTAACCACTGAACATTGTCGTGGGAGTGTAATAAACTAGCAGATATGTGCAAATGAACTAGGGGTAAAGAACTGTGGATGACTTCGTGTTTGCCAGACCAAAAAAGTCTTCAGGCTTAGCTGAAGCATTCTGCCTTTCATTGCAAATAACTTAGGTAACATGCATGATTTTTAATCGTTGCTGAGTTACAAAGTCGGTGTTACCCAGCAGTACTGACCACAGAATTGTCCACTGTTAAATTGCATAGAAATAGGGTTGTATGTGAAAGTATGGTAAATGTAAACATTGACATAGTATGTTTAGAAATCATGCTTCAATTACTATAGAGATCTTTATTTCACATCTTTTGGGTGCAGTTTAATGTAGGTTAGAATAGCAAGTACTGAAGAAAAATTAACACAATACATTAGAGCTCTGCGTGTTATAGGGAGAATAAGGGGGTATTAGGGATGTGTTTTTTACATCCATATCCAGTCTCAGTGCACCACCTGTTAGACTGTTACCCGTTGCCCCTGCCTTTAAATACGTCATGTGGCATTTGTTATGATCTCCAGCTACTACATGCAGTAGTGGTACCTTATCTAGAACTGCAGCATGGAGTGACAAGGACAGTACTGCAGTGATGTGCATCGTTGGCTTGGTCTATGTGGGAACCAACTGCTTGCATATTATTTCGCCTGGTTGCACTGAGCTAGCGCTGCATTCCAGCCAAACTGCATGGTCAGCAGCTAATACAGCCTCACTGCTGAATGCTCTCAGTGCTGAGCATCCTTTCTTGGCCAAAGCAGCCATTCTGGACCACTTTTGGGCAGCTAGCAAGACCGATATGCCCCAAACAGTGCTTCCATTGTCTGAGGAAGCCCACCATGTGCCAAATATGTACACTGAATTTAGAGGCTAAATGGACTCTAAAATATCTTTCCTTTGTGTTGACATGACAAAACCCAAAGGGGGAAAGGTTGTGCCGTGCCAGCTTTTTTTCAGCTTTGTGTGGTTTCTCATTTAACACTGTGCTACAGAGTCAGATAAAGTTCAACTGAATACTTCTTCAGTTATGGTTGTTAATTCTGGAGATTGTTAGAGATCAAATAAATGTTTTGTAAGCTAACACAGGTTCCAGTGCTGAACAGTCATGTCCTCATATCTGTTTATCTGCATTCGTTCACTCTTTGTTCAACAAAATCACATTAGAAATGTATCATTTGAAGATCTCACTGGTTCACTATATAAACCTCTGGACTATAGATTCATACTCTATTTTGTATAATATTACATACTGTTGATAGTATTTACAAAATTAGTAATTCACAGGACTGTATGCACAGTTTAACCATTTGAGTCTCAGCTTAATAACATATTTACCTGTTTATGATTTGTTTTCGTCCCATTAAACAAATATATCAAAAGTAAACATTGATAACATAGATAGTAGTTCTCTGAAGGAAATATTTTGGACTTGTTTGAACTAGAGAAGAATATTTTTAAGCAGGGTGTTTTTAGGGGAACAAAGACTATGCCTAGGCTTGCTTAAATCTTACCCTGTAGTTCACAATATTTTAAGTTCACTGTGTCATTTTACCAGAAGGCACAACTCTGCAGCAGTCTTTCCTGGGGCACCACATCTCTAAATGTGCATGACTGCATTCTCTATTCGCCCCTACATGTACAGAATAAAGGGAAATAGTATCTAAGCCTTCATGTTTTGGCAAGCCAGAGAAACTACAAGTCACACTAATCCAGGATGTTGAACCTGGGTGTCATAAGACAGGCAGGATGAATGGCAAGATATTTGTACTGTCAGAGGATGTAACTCTCGAACCCTGAGCAATAAAATTTATATGGTAATTCACATTTCAATAGGCATCATGGCAGGAGAACCCAATGTACCCTTTAGCAGCATGTCTGTATGAATGACTTTCTCGAATGATCACAATTTTAGTTTTTCTGAATGAGCAGTGGAGTGGCTTACATAGTAAAACAATGAAAGTCTTGAAGTAAATGTCATAAATTATATATGTTTAATCACAGTATGATGACAAATAATAACAGTGAAAAATGTAAGCCCAAAACTACCACCATGAGGGTTAGAACTTCTAGCTGGGACTGACACTGAAAACATGAGCTTTGTTGCAACTACATTCTCTGCTGATAATTTTGAATACTGTATTTTGTTATTGTCCAACATGATGTTCGACAGTAGATTTAATGATACTTCTATCTAATCAGATTGCTGTCATGCTATTGCTGTTCTATGTGAGTGCATTTGTGTTGATCCTTTATGACCGGTTACATGATTGAATATTGCATTTTCAGCAACAGCTGGCAGCATATGTTTCCTGGGTCAATGCCCAGCTGAGGAAGAAGCCTGGTGTGAAGCCTGTGAGTGACCTCCGGCAGGATCTTAGAGATGGTGTGGTGCTGACGCACCTAATTGAGATAGTGGGTAAGACATTTTGTCAAAAATTAGAACATTGGTTGGTGCTGTTAAGCTTTTCTTTAATTAAATTATTTCTTATACCTATGGTAACTTCAAGTCTTTTACCTCTTGCATAGTTTAGATCAAATGCCAACCCAACACGTCTTACTCTGTTATTCAGTTACCACAAAGACCTTGATTAGGTGGATAAGGCAGGGTTGATTAGGGTTAGAGCTGAACTCTGTAGGAGGGCACATCTCCAGGAATATTGTTAAAAAGGACTTCTGGGATAGCCAGTAGAATAATATACATAGACAAATAAAATTATTAATATGAGTAATAAAAAGAACCATGTTTCAGTGAATCTGCTGTGAAGCTGTATGTTCATATTCTGTTCTTACTATGGAAACATAATTACTACAAATGATAGAAATACAATGCAAGACAAAGTTTTGTATATAATATAGACTTTTTGTATTAAAGCTGGTGAGCTGCTTGAGGACATCCACTATTCACCAAGAGACAACCAGGAGAAGAAAGAAAATGTTGAAAAAGTCCTCCAGTTTGTATCATCCAAGCGGATACGCATGCCCCAGACATCTGCCAGAGGTGAGTTAGCAGGTGCCAACTAAATGAAATCCCACTCAGTGTGCACAATACAGTGCGTAGTTTTGAAGATATGAAGAGACCTCCCCCTTAGATTTCACACTCTGCCTTTATATCTTTCTGAATAATTTTTCTGTTTCTCTTTCTCTTTTGCTGCTTTCTCTCTTTACAGATATTGTGGAAGGGAACCTCAAATCTGCCATGAGGCTCATCTTGGCCTTGGCAGCACATTTTAAACCATCTGCCTCAGCAAATCATAGAGCAGGCACTTGTGTAGGGAGAAGCTCGGCGGGGTCCATGGCCAATCATAGGCCTCATTCCACTATGGCCATGGCTCAAAACGCAGCAGCAGCCCTGGCAGCAGCTCGGCACGATGCTTCCCATTCTGGCCGCAATGTTCTCCACCTTAGACAAGAATGGCACAGGTCAGCTTTTGTTCATGTCTCCGTTAGGTTTATCTTTCAACCTCCTAACCTCTCTCTTTTTAGCATAAAAGACACAGTTTCATAACCATAACACACATTAATCATTTTTAGTATTATGTTATTATAATTAAGTATTAGGCATTTTATTTATAAAATTAAAAAAAGAGTTTGTCACAATGTCAGATGTACACATTTTTTTTCCAAATAACACAGAGATGGTCAAATAGCCAATATTTGTTAGTTCTGGAGATTTGACGTCAATTGTCAAACAAATTCTCCTTGTAAAAGGCATTGCTATTAGTATTTCATACAGCTTGCCTCCAGCTCTTCATGAAGACTAGTAAGACTAGTATATTTAGGTTCAATACACTGTGTGACTTGTATAATAAACAGAACATCTCCACTACAGGCTGCCATTTCAGGCAACACTACAGCTGGTCATAAGGACTTGTAACGAGTAGTGATTTTGGATCATGTTTCTCCATGTTTATGACAGCCATTGCAACAAATGCTTAATGTAGTTCAGCACTCTTGCTCCTGAGGTAATTTGTGAAAAAAGCAAAAACTGGCTGCCTACAACTTGATGGCAAACTTTTGCACACATTATGTTATACAATATTCGTTACCTTATGTGCACCATCTGCACCACATTTAGTGGATAGAGAGGGGGTGTATTTTGGGAACCACAAAGCTCCAGCTCTAAATTAAAGAAGCAAAATTTGTACACCTAACTAGTAACCTAATTTCTTGGCTGATTAAATCTAAGGACTATTTCTTTAAACCATATGAGAGTTTAATTTGCCACTATCCATAATTACTCTGTAAGACAGAATATATTTAAATTAAGCATGAGAAAAAAGTGATTCATCCTAATTTGTAATGTTAAAAACTTTGTCAATCATTTGATAAAAGCAGGCTTATCAATTGATAAAAGCACCTGAGTGTGAAAATGGTTTTAACGTACCGCAATGTAGTGCCAAAGCTTTCATGCATTGTCACATTTTCATAACTTATCCATAAAGATGTGGCATGTTTATTCTCTGCACAAAGCATGGGGACTGGGGAGATCAGTTACTTTAGGCCTGAGTATTGTGCTCATTTTTAACTAGATTAAGAGGAAAGGAGCTTTGCTCTCCCCATCTCTTTAAGAGGATTAACTGGTTTTGCTGCAGGGAATGTTGCCCTCTCCTTGTTGTATGCATGTACTACAGCATAGTTGTCAAAGGAGGAACAGAAAAAAGCCACAAATACACGCACACACGCACATTTTATTCAAAACTGTAATTAGCATTTCTGTTAATTCTATAAAGAAGCTATGGCATATTGTGGTGAACATTTTAAGTGCTTGAGGACATGGATAAAGAAGAATCTACATTTTTACTTTTTCCAAGTATTAGAATAAGCTGTCTGACTGAAGATTGTTCTTCCTCTGTGAGTTTAAATCTGCCCTGAAGAAGCATTGACCTTCATTCCCTTTTTCCCCTTCAGCCGAGGCTCAAGCGCTGATGAGGATTTTGAGAACCCATGTTGGAGTGTGCGTGCTCTAGTCCAGCAGTATGAGGGACAAAAAGGACCTTCTGAGGAGGACCCAGAGACAGGACCTTCCAGGTAAGTCCTAGACTCCCCAGTGGAAATGCCTTTATTAGTATAAGAATGTGCCTCAGTTTCCCAGAGCAAAGTCTCAGAAACAAAGTATGCTTTTGTGTATTATACAAATTGTCTGGTGTAATGCAATGTGATCTTATATTATCTAGCTAAACATGGGTTATTACTCCTGGCATTTACCACTGTTGGTTTAAGCTCTAGCATCAGCATAGCACCAGGAGGCAGACCTTTGGTGTGCAGAAAGCTCTGTGATGAATGTTAACATAAAAGCAAAATGATGGTTTTGTAAATATTAGTTCAGTTCATGTTAGTGCGTATGTCTTTTTATTTTTGTTCTGTTTCTACATGCTACAAACCAATTTCACTATTTCAAAATCCTGTAACCTGTCGGGCTGTTTTGAAACCGCAGTTGTTCAGGTCTCCCTTAGCACAGGCACGAGCTCAGCAGCTGGTTTGAGACCCCTGTCCCCAGGCCTGTCCGTCAGGCTTGTTGGCACAGCTGGCTCTCTTTCAGCCACTGGGAACAATAGTGCCATTCTGTTAACTCTCCTGGAACCATCCAGCCCCATGCTGCACCCTGTCAGTCCAGCTCAGAGCCTCTCTTGTTCAGGCTGAAGTTCCAGCACACCCTCCAGCTCCTTATCACAAGCCTTTCATTTTCCTCACTGCATTTATGAGCAGTGACTGGGAAGGATGACAGGCAAGAGGCTGCCTCCTGAGGGCTTGGTTCTGTTTGTTTTGTAAATGTGGGATGTTGCTGGGATTTTGTACTCAATGATGCCATTTGAAGTACCAGCGTGCTTTATCATGCTTAAAGATATTGATAACAAGGAAATGCGTGACTCTGCTTTTATCTTGGCCCTTTGGCTGCTGGGCTTGTAATTGGTAACATTTATTCAAGTGATAGACCTAATTTTTTTTTAATGCTTTGTCTCTGCAAAGCCAGTCAAATCTCTAAAGACTAATTAGTGCTGTATTAAGTTAGAATTAAGTGATGTATTACTTTTGGCTTAAGCCTTAATGAGAATCAGTTTAGGTTTTTACATATTGTCTTATTGGTTTTACAGTTGTAACAGAATTGTGTTACCAGTGTTTTATGTGGATCAAAAGGCTTAGTGTGGCAGTGGGCAAGCAATGGGTAATGGGTATGTGTGTGTTGGGTATGTGCCATGATGAATTTATTTTGCTTTCTTTTTTGTTTCTTTGGTCATTAAATGATTTTGTTTTTTGTCCAATGGGCTGTTTTTTAAGTCTCAAATTGAGTTTAAGTCTCACAAATGAATTTGGGGTACATGCAATACATTACAATATGTTGTTACATCTAAGAAATTGAAAAGCTGTAAAAGCAAAGCTAAAAGAGAAGTAATAAGCTGACAAACAAGACCAAGAGAAGATGCTGACTACTAAACCTTTTAAAATGTTTTTACAGGACTAACACTCCCTCTTGATGCAGAGCACTCCAACTTTGCACACCATAAAAACTTAAGTTTTCAAATTAGTTCAACACACATTATACTACTAAATACTAATCAACACCCAAATAATCCAAATGAAGCTGATCAGCTGTTTATTGTTTTAGTTTTGCATTCAAGCTACAAGTACGGAAATTGTTTGTTAGCTAGTTTATTACATTCTAGTTTGAGTGTAAAACTAAAGGACCAAACATGTTTTGCTAGATAATTTCCTTGAGGAAGAATTGAGCAAATTTTGTGCTTGACTCAACATTGCTTTAAGGAAAAAAGAATGATGACGAGCTCGCAGAACTGTGTTCATCTGCTTCTTTTTGCTTTTCCAAATTACTGCAGTTCCCCCTTGACCCTGCTTTTCCAAGCCACTGATCTCTAGGGGTTGAGAAAGAGGGGGAGGGGAAAGAGAAGAGGGCTGAGCCATGTCTGACATCTCTGTAGAAAAAAGGAGTGAGGGAAAGAGCTAAAGAGGAGGAACCTTCTTGTTTTTTCTCGCGACTGTGAGCTTTATGTGTCTGGGTGTGAATAGCTGTTAACATGAATGAGTAGTAGAGAGAAATCGTAGAGAGACTCGGCAGGATACAGCTGCTGTGGCGACAGTGCAGTGCCTCTCTCTTCTGTAATTGAAGTGGGGAGCAAGAACAGAAATTTCATATGTGCCACGTCGGGAGCAGTTGAGGAGCAGATCACACTCCAAAAGGTTTATAACTGTCCACTCGCTGTGCAGACATAGCATTAGCTCACTCATATTCCTTTTAAAGGGTCTTCTTGGAGAACAGAGGGTATTATGACAGTTTTTAGTTGGGACTGGACAGTTCAGTAAGTCTCTGCTGCTGTCTCCCTGTGTTTTCCATGACTTTGTGGGCATGTGGACCTACACAAGTGTGTAAGTTAGTGTTAGTTTGGGAAAGATGCTGGTGACCAGCTTTCTAGCCCTTGCTACATGGACAAACAGAAGCCCTGCAGTTGGGTAGCTGCTTAATGTCAACATGGGAGCTAAACAAATTAAATGGTAAGACTTTGTTTACAGCATGTTTCCTAATATTGTAAATTGACTTTTAGAGCTTAAAAGTTGCTGTCTAGTACACTTAGGAGATCACTGTTTGTGACTATGTAGTCTAATATGTAGCAATGTTTTTTTTTTAGCAATAGCCTTTTTCTTAGTGAGTAGCACTACTATCTTTGGGCAGAATGTTGTTTTGTGTTGAAGTACAGTCCCTGTGCTGTGTCCACTTTTGAGTATCAGCACAATTAGTGTTGAAAGAGCAATGTGGATATCTCTGACAGCACATTGACTCGGTGGACCAGGACTGTATTTTAGAAATCTGTATTTTATTTGACACTGCTTATCACTTTACTAAAACTCTTGGAAAAATAAACAGCCACTCCTAACCTTAGAATGTGTGCGCTATTCAACTTTTAATATATGTTAGTCAATACAGATTGTCATCATGGTTCAGTATTGTTTTATATGATGTCCGATCCAGGTAGAGTGCATCCTGCTCCTGATTTTTTTTATTGTTCCAAATAGATTTCCCTTTTTCTTTGCTTTTACACGTGCAGCATAATTCAGTCGTGATATTCAAATGCTCATAATAGTGAGGGTCCCCTTTTATCTTCCTTGACCCCTTTTGAACAGGCATGGTTTTGTTGGGTCAACACTTATCAGTTTTGTTGGGTCAACACAACTGTGTTTAGAGAAACATGAATTTCTGGGACACATGCCAAAGACTGAAGTGTAAATAGTTTTTTTTTTTGTTTCCTGTAATTATATCTAATCACTGCCTATTTAATGTGGGTTATCTAATGAGCCCTTGCAAGTATCATCTGATGAGCCATCAGATATAGTTCTAGGAAGAGAGATAGAGAATGTTGTGAGTATGGAGTATGGATTCTGTTATAATTTGTAGTGTGGGGTGGATCAATTTATAGTTTTCCTGCAGGGAAGGGTCAAAGCTGAGATGAGACTATTACTGCACCCTGTACAACAAGAAAATAGCCAGAGGTATCCCATCTTACAGAAGTAGTTTATCACACACAGTAGCTGTGTATTATTGTGATATACAATAACCAAACTTCCGCTAAGCTGCACCATGTAAGTGGGGAATGTGAAATGTTGTTTAATGAATAGTACTTCACAAAGGTTGATAAAAAAAAAAAAAGGTTTTGATTTATGCCTGGAGCAATAATAAAGCTGGAGGATGTGGGTTTGCTATCCACAGGCAAAAATTATTTATTCCTAACCTGTTCATTGGGTGGTTTTACCAGAAGAGAAATGTCATGCTTGGAGTGTTCTCTCAGTCTAAACATATCATTGTACAAAGCTTTCAGTTGCATTATTTGTATAAATATATAATGACTTGGTGCTAACCGGATTCCGTGCCGGCCCAAATTTATCATCGGCCCACCGGTCAAGCCCTGAATATATCTATAGTGTGTTAAATATATACAGGACAGAACTGTCTTACAGTTGCCATTCTAATTTAAGTGTTCGGTCTGGCAATGTGGTGTAGCCTTAATTTGTGGAAGGCTGACACAGCTAAAGAACTTAACTAAACAGTGATGGTTCTCAATTCCAAACTGTGGCCTGGATAGGAAGTCGTAGCTTTGACCATATGATGCCTGTTGGGGAACTACCTACTACTAACTACTATCTGTTAGGGAACTACCATGGAACACATCACAAGACAGCTTTTCAAAATGGTAAATGACAATTTGTTTGATTATTTTTGACCATTATAAAATCCCATATTATAGTGCTTAGCCAAAATGTTCTTTGGAGGCAGACGAACACAGGAATTGCATAGCTTTGCTAGCTTAGCCTGTCTTAGCTAAGGTTTATAAAATGGGATGTTAAAATGGCCAAATATATTCAAAACAATTGTTCAGCCTTACCATTTTTTTACTTTGGCAACAATTTTGTCCATGTCATGATTTCTTGTTTCGTTTTAATGCTCTTTACATGAGGTAAGACTGGAGACAAAATGTGCCATGACAATATTGTATTGTATTTATATTTGACAGAGGTTTTGGGTGTGCTGTTAAATATTTTGTGTTTAGGATCCAATGGTTCCTAAGGTTTTTATTTTGTCTGGAGCCCTGTAATGCATTACCCTTAAAGAATGCCTTGCCAAGATATACACCTTAGAAGGTCGCGGGACAAAAGAATTAGGTGAACGTTTTTTGGGGAGAAATCCCTGATTTACTCAGGCTAAAAATATAAATAAGGGATCATTGGAAACGTCTCCTGGAGATCAGTCGAACTGTGGAGTTTTAACTGTCTGAGTGCTTGCACCGCTGAGAAATCACGCTTGGAGCATGGAGGCTCAACCCTGGTGTGGAATTTGAAAATAGAGCTTCCAGAGTGTCCCCTTGTGTGAAAACATCTATAAAAAAAAAATATGCCACAAAAAAGCAAAAAAAGGTGAAGGATATTAGAATTTCTTGCCTACTTAATGTGTTTGGGATCATCGGTTGTGATGGTCAGGTTGATACACAGTTAGTTATCCTATTCCACTATGGTTGTACTCCACATGTCATGTCAAGAACCACTTAACTAAGTAAAAAAAAAAAAAAAAACAGTCCATCATTACCTTATTATAGAACACATTCGGGTTTGTTTAAAACCTTTTTTGTTTATTTGTTTATTTTTTTTGTTTTCAATATAAATATATAATGTAGAAAATAATAAAAACAAAGAAAAATATTGAATGAGTAGTTTATTTGCAATTTAAAGGCCATATATATACACTGCTCACAAAAATTAAAGGAACACTTTTTTTATTGGGCCTGGCATGAAATCAGTTAAACCTGTCTGATA
>JBBJLR010000024.1:5292288-5303651 GCA_037577145.1 Brachypetersius gabonensis
CACCTATGTCATTTCCCGTCTAAATTTGACTTGCTGGTTGAATAAAATCAACTTTAAGTGAAAATTTGCCTGGGGTAGGAATAATTTCAAGGTTCACTGTATATGAACACAAATTCAGCAACATTTCCAAATTCACCTTTACATTTTCTTTAAGAGTAATGTATTAAGTGGAGTTTAAAATGAAATTAAAGGGCTTTGGGAGCATATTTAGGGGCAGTTTAGACTATAAAAATTGGCATTTTAGGCAATTGTTTTAGCACAACATGGCTTTTCACAATTTGTGGGTGCTCTTAGAATTTCGGAGGTCAAAAAAAAAAACGAATTAGGCCCCTGTATGTTTGTTCAGCTTTAGTTTTCACATACAAAGTGGAGCTGAGAGTATCCTCATGTAATCTTATTTCACAGGATAGCTGAGATAAACCTGAACATAGAAATAACAGGTTTATAGGTTTATCTGTTTCATTCCAGAATATGGAATGTCAGCTCAGAAATTCTGTATTAATTAATGTCATATTGTTGTAATTATCACCCATTTCAGGTACAGACTGCTATTAATAATTTAGTTTTTTCTACAAATCACAAGTAAATCAAACATATAAATATGCACTATAGTGCAACAGTATGTGACTAAGGGATACAGTGGTGGACTGTGCATGGTAATAGTTCTCTGTGTGTGCAGGATGCTCTCCAGCAGCGTATGGCTGTACAGGAGGCATCTGTACTGCAGCTTAAACAAGAACTCCTGCGAACCAGCATGAACCGTGATGAACTAGCTGGGCAAAATGTAAGTATGGATTTTTGTGTATGTGTACTTTGTAAGGATTTCACTGTAAATTTGGTCAGTACCAAGTAATCAACAGATTATTTTAATAGTTGACACTGTAATGATTTTTAGTAAGGCAAAATGATAAAGGACTTAATAGAACAATTCTAAAACCATACAATAAAACTATGTGGTAATTAGAATGTGTATGTGGTTTCTCAGGCTGAGCTCCAGAGGAAGCTAGAGGAAAGAAACAGGCTTCTTAGTGATTATAAGGTACTTTTGCTTCTAAGTGCAACCAGCATGAGCACATTGCATCTATACTTCTAATCAGAACTCGTCTCATCAGTATTACTGCCCTGCTCTGAGAAACATTTCTGATTGACACTTAAATCGCTACAGTTTAAAATCGTGGCAGCATTTGAGTAACTAGTACACTTACTATACAGAGAGAGTTGGGGCAGAAGGACCGCCTTCTACAGCAACAGCAGCTCAAGTTGGATGAAGCATGGCGCAAGCTGACAGATAGCAACAACCAGCAGGTATGTCACTAAATACCCCAGAACAGACCTAATATGTGCCTCCTCACCTGATTCAGCTGTTCTCACACCCCTCTTCTGTAACCTCCAGGCTGACCTGCAAAGGGAATTGAAACATAAACAGGTGGTTCTTCAGGAGCTCATGAACCATGAGCAAGATGAGGTAAGACCAAAGCAACTAAAACTAATTTTCTGTCTTTAATTATCTTTGCAATAAGAAGCATTACATGTCATCATCTGTTCCAGCCTCCTGGCTCTCAAAGCAATGGATATGCTCACCTTGTAGCTCTGGAACACAGTGCAACAAAATCACACAAAGGGGTGAGAGGGCATCTTTTATTTTTTGTTAATGATTGCAGAGATCAAAGAGATGACAAGTCTAGTGGTGTGTGCTTTACAAGACTGCACACAACACTTGGCATTGCATGCATTGTTGTTTGGTTTGAGAACAGCTGTTGGAAACTGTAGTGAGTGATACAATAGAAGCACTTGGCGCCCCCTATCTGTGTCAGCTTGGTCTGACTATTCAGGTTTGAGCTGTTTTTGCTGCTTTTTCAGACAAAAGTAGCATTTACAGTTGATCTACCAAAGCATACATTTATGAAGTTGAATTCTGTAACGTTGCCACAAACTCGGTAAACTCTTTAACAAGACCCATTCTTCTGCTTTTGTTTGTCTACGGAGATTTGATTTAAAACACCTGTTACCAACAGGTGTGGCTGAAACACCTAAACTCAGTACTAAGGCGGGATGTCTGCACACTGTTGGACATATTGTGTACAATAAGTGAAAAGGTGTCAGTTGTCAAGTAAATCATGATTTTCTGTCAGGCAGAAGAGCTGCAGTTGGTGCGAGATGCTCTACGCAGTCTAAGGAACAGCTTTGCAGGACATGACCCTCAGCATCACACACTAGACACGCTGGAGCAGGGTGTGGCCAGCCTTATGGATCGCCTATACTCACTGGACGTACATCATATGCAGGAGCGAAAGGTGGGAAAGCAGTAGTATATTAACTGTTATATTAATACACTGAGCACACTCTGCCTCATGTAGCAGTCTGGGAAGCTCTTAAATTTTGTCAGAGAAAAATTTACTTTTTTACTTTTTTCAGGTGAGGGCAAAATCTCCAGGGCACAAGGCCACTTACACAGACAGAGACTCCTGGCCCCCCAGTGCAAGTAAGTCTTACTCTTAAAATTCTGACTAAAGGCAGCTTGTCGATCAGAGGTTTAAGAAGAGACTAATAGAGCACGGGAAATAGAGTCCCGGGATGGTAGAGTAAGGTCCGCAGGGCTTGAACTGGCGAAAAAAAGGTGGATCGTACAAGCTTCACCAGAAGTGGGACTTGAACTTGCGCCACTTGTACTGTGTGTATTTATGAAACACCCAAATTTGAAAAGGAGTTGACCGTCTAGTGAACTCTGAATAAGAAACAGAGTGACAAAACACCTGGAGGAGTTGACAGAGCTCAGAATGACTCTGTCAACAGAAATAATCACAAAGACTTTGCAAACAGCATGCCTGCGATTTTATAGGGCAGGTAGCAGTTGCTGTTGATGAGACTGATTACAAGGATGGAGCTCTGGGCCCAGGGCTAGTGGTAGGTGTAGGGGCTATTTCTATCTTCCAGAATGTCCTTACAGAAAGCAAAATGCTAACAAAGATTTTTGTATTATTTTCCAAATTCCAGATTATTCTTTTTGTATTTTGACTGATTTTAAATGTCTTATGTTGTTTCTCTGTTTGGAAATGTTTACACGTCAAACAGCTTGGTTACATTTTTCACAATTCTAAATGAAGCAATAATCGTAGCAAGCAGAAACACTTTCTTGTATGAGGTAAAGAAAGAATCTTTTTCTGACAAGCCAGCAGTCCAAAGTTGATGCTTTTGTATCAGACTTATATTCACTCTGTGTTGATACATGTAAAAGTTAGCAATTTTGCTGCTACAAGTGATAATAATGGTGCAGAAGATTTTACGGAACTGTCATTCTCAAGTATGTTATTCAAAGTATGAGCCTGTGTACTTTTTCTTGACAGACATCTTTCAACCGTTGCTAAGCACCCACTTGTGTATACAGTAATCCCTCGTTATTCGCGGGGGTTGCATTCCTAGAGCACCCGTGTATAGTGAAAAACGACGTTGTTGTGTTTTGGTAAAAAAAATGCCTAAAATGTCTATTTTTATAGTGTAAACCCTAAATATGCACCCAAATAAGCTCCCAGAACAATTAAATTTCATTTTATACTCCGTTAAATACATGACAGAGAGAGAGAGACGGCATGCAGCAGAACACTCACCCGGTGAGAGAGATAGAAGAAAGAGAGAGAGACGGCGCGCAGCAGAACGCTCGCCCAGTGAGAGAGAGAGAGAGAGAGAGAGAGAGAGAGAGATATGGCGCGCAGCAGAGGGGCGTGTGTATGTGTGTGTGTGTATGGGTGTGTGTGTGTGTGGTTTGGGGAGAGACAGGAGGGAGGTTTATCGTGAGTTGTGGCCAAAACAACTCTATTGTCAAAGAGATCATTTAATAAAGAAACTGCTTTAGTTCAGTCAATCCGATGTCTGTTTATCTGGCGGGTCACTACAATTTTTTTAATAATTTAGAACTACAATGATTCCACACCAAGATGCCGCGACAGAGAGAGAGACACAGAGACGTGCGTGGCAGAACGCTCGCCCGGTGAGAGAGAGAGAGGGAGAGAGAGACGGTGTGGCAGAATATATATTTTTTTTAAAAAACCATATTGCCACGAAAAAAGTTTTAAAAAATGGGGAATATGGGAGCAGTTTCCACGCTGTTCTGGAGATTTCCGCGTAAAAACGATCACTTCCGTTTTCGAAAAAATCTGCATGTGACTGGATCCACAAGTCCTGATCCGCGTAAAACTGGGGTCTACTGTATAGCAGGTGTACTTTCCATCTTCAAACTTTAAGAATGTTTACATCTTTGCATATTTGGAAAGGGTAAAATGTGCAGTGAACACATTGTCATGTGTGCTTTTCTGCAGAAATTTCACACTCTCACAGCAGCCCTGTGCTGAACTCTTCTGTCTGCACCAAGGTCCTCTACTTCACAGACCGCTCTCTCACACCCTTCATGATCAACATCCCCAAGAGGTCAGTTTAACACACCATCCTATGACATGTGGGTGTTTTTTTAATTCTTTTTAATGTATTAATTTACATGTATGTGTGGTGTTGTCAGGTTAGGAGAGGTTACCCTGCGGGACTTTAAGGTGGCAATCGATCGAGAGGGCAGTTACAGATACCACTTTAAAGCCCTGGACCCAGAATTTGGCACGGTGAAAGAAGAAGTATGCTAATGTACTTTCTATTTAGTGACAAAAAGGTCATTTACAGTAGGTCATTGCATATGAGCCTGATGTTGACACAGTCGTTTTGTCTTGTCTTAATTTTTATAGTTCATTGGTAGAGTTTGAACTGAAGAGAAGCTAATTGCTTAATTACAGCAAAGGCGGCTAATACAATTCCTGCTCACTAGAAAAATTCATTAAGGCAGTGAATGTATTGTGAAGGCCGACTGCTTCCTGTAGGTGTTCCAGGATGAGGCGGTGGTGCCGGGCTGGGAAGGCAAGATTGTGGCCTGGGTGGAGGAGGATCACGGTGAGGGGAGGTAAAGCATTCAAGCAATCATATGAATGGCATTTACACAAATATTTGTGTATTATGTAATGTCACTGCTGGGCTGATAAGGGTCCAAGAACCAATATCTAGCCATCAGTGTTCCGAAACTAGACC
The DNA here is from genome assembly GCA_037577145.1 of Brachypetersius gabonensis. NCBI lineage: Eukaryota > Metazoa > Chordata > Actinopteri > Characiformes > Alestidae > Brachypetersius > Brachypetersius gabonensis. The sequence goes on from JBBJLR010000024.1 coordinate 5,297,353, forward strand.
ACTAAAAAAGGGTTAAAGAACGAATAACATACACTGTGCATGGAAAAGCTGATCTGATAGGCTTTATAAAAAAAAAGAAATTGTAGTTCTTGGCAATAGAGGATGCTATATTGTTTACTTTATTCAAGCTTACTTTTTTTTCTTTGTTCCCTCAAAGGATCTAACTGGGTGCCTGAAAGAATCCATCCCAGGATTTGATAGAAAATATGGTGGGATCTGTGCCAAACTGCCAAAATGGATGTGCTTGTGTCAGATGTACAGATGCTGAGCCTATTGAACTAAGTACCCCTGTTCAGTGTATCTTGGTCTTTCATGTGTGGTTAATGCAAAAGCAGGACAAGAGAAGGCACACAGGCGGGTAGATGGCAGGAAGTCCCATTGCCTTGCCTTCTTTTCAGCCTTGCTGTCTAAATATCAGCAGAACGCTGTTACTACTTACTGCTGGCTAAGCAGAGAAGCCTCTCCCAAATGGATTGCCATAGTACCGACATCTATTCACAGCATACTTCAGAACAGTGTGTCAAATGAGTGTTTCACTGTGAGTACAGAAACCCTTAGCTTGAGATTTTTAAAAGCTGTATGTCTTAGATCTCCCATTTTACATATGGGAACACCCAGAATTTTTGTATACTATTTTATTTTTTTGCAGTGGTAGGAGATGAGATGTTAAGTGTAGCAGGGTATGTAAGTGAAAAGAATGTTGCGCATGTTTGTAGATTTTGTGCTTCTGCTATAAAATGAGATTTTTTCAGATTTAGTTGACATTACTGACACTGTAGGAGTATTATAGAAATTATCAGATGCACCTAGTTGCCTCCAGCACAAAGGCACTGTAGGGTTACTATATAAAATGTGATGTCAGCTAAACCTGTAATCCCAGCGTTTGAAGTTGAGGGTATTTGATGCCTTCAGTGAAGGCAAGGCCTATAACAACAGTTTGGCTCTCAACTTTATGATTTTGTTTGTCAGTTACCTTTCTCAAGGTTGAATTGTCTGGACCATTATTTAATAAACTCTTGTATTCAATATTAAGTCAGGTTCACATAGTTTCTTTCTAACACTCGTGAATAATTGATAAAGAATAGATGTGTTTGCATAGTTGCAATGCTTGCTCAAGGCACTGTAAGGTTACAGGACCAAATGACTTCATGACAGCTTTCAGAAGTCCCCCAATATATGAAACATTTTAATGGCCTGTGATTGGCAATAATAAAGCATAACATTTCAGTTTGTGAAGAAAGGCAGAGTTCAGTAGCACAATACACATACAGTAAAACTATTCCTGTCATTTATTTGTTTTGTTTTGTTTTGTTTTTTGGTGTATTTGATAACTGTTGAGAACTGCAGCATTGTGCATGAGAACTGCATTGACTTGAGAATCACGGTCAGTGATGTTTACAGAAAAGAACCAGAATGTGCCTGGGCTATATTGTACTTTGTATAAAGGTCAGGAAAATCAAATTTGTATCATTTGAGGCACAAGACTTTTATTTTATTAGTGTTCTGAATGAATTCAGAATGCTTGCTTACATAAAGAGTGTACTTATGACCTGATGTACTGTTCAATATTGCGCTTGAAACCTCAGTAGTGTCACTTTTCCTGCTAGTGACTACATGGATAAATTGTTATTTGTTTTGCAAATAAACTATTTAAATATGAACCTGTATACTGGAGTGTTTTCTTAATCATATCAAATATACTGGAAAATAAAATCAAGAGTATTTACATAAGTATTACACTATGGACAAAAGTACTGAGGCCCCTGACCGTTACACCAACAGGGACTTAAATAACATTGCATTCAAATACAACTTTAATATGGAGTTGGTCCCCTCTTTGCAGCTATAACAGCATCCAGTCTGCTTGGAAGACTTTCCACAAGATCTGGGAGTGTTTCTGTGTGGAATTTGTGGCTATTCATACTTAGAGCATTTATAAGGTAACTTTATGGAGCTTGCTTTGTGCACTGGGATACAGTCATGCTGGAATAGAAAGATTCTTCCCCAAACAAAGTTGGAAGCATGGCGTCCAAAATGTCATTAAGATTGTCCAGTGGAAGGAAGGGGTTAGCCCAAACCCTGAACAGGTGTGTCCCATTACTTTTGTTCATCTAGTGTATTTTACTCTTTTGACACGATGAGTTCTGTGAAGGAGCATGCTTGGTATTCTACTATTCTCACACTCTTAAGTTTCCCTCATCTATAATTAACCAAATGTCTATAATTAACTTCGGGCCCACGCTTGCAGAGTTCACGGGGAATTTGTATTTTATGTTGTGCAAACATTTTCAGTTGATTAGGCAAAGAGTGTTTCAGTCCAGTCCTGTAGAGGGCAGTAAGGAGCTCGGAGTCCTGCACAAAGTGTACGAGGAAGCGGACAGCAGAGCCCGCATGTGCGGAACTGGTGTGGACGTTAAAAAATTTTATTAAGAAAATGCGAACAAAAAGGGGGAACGAGCATAGCAAAGTCAGCCAAGACCCAGTCAAGAACTTTGAAAAATGGAAAAAGAAGCATGACAAAACAAGAAAACAAACAAAACGGCCCCAAAAGAAACGCGACTGGGAGATTGAAAGAGAAAATATAGATAAGCTGGTGGGCAAATACGGAGAGGCAAGTAGAACCACTGCACCATTTACTCTTCTAATTTATCTATGTCTTTAATCCTTACTGCTTTAGGTACATCATTACTGTTTCTCTTATCTGTTATTATGGTACCCTTATTCGATTACTCTCATTGATAGCTTTGATAGTATTAGTTACTGCATTACTCTTTATTGTTACTGTATATTATTCTACTGTTTTGTTTTCCTTCTTTCTTGCACCTAATGTCATTGAACAGCTGACTTGGGTGTTTGATTAGGAAAACTCACCCAAGAAGAATTCACGTCTGTAATTTCTGTTTGATAGATAAATCCAAAAGAAGTAGTAAAGTTCTCAGACTTTCCCCTCTCAAAGAAGACACTCAAAGGTACTGTGTTCTTGAAGACCTGTGTATTGTATATTCCTTAGAATATTGCGTATTCCTAAACTGATGCAAGTGCCGCTGATAAATATGCGCCTGTTATGTTTCCTTAAGGCCTTCTTGAGGCTCAGTACCGTCAACCCACAGAAATCCAAAAACAGACGATTGGCTTTGCTTTACAAGGACAAGATGTTTTGGGGGCTGCAAAAACCGGTTCAGGAAAAACACTGGCCTTCCTTATTCCTGTAAGCAATCCCTACTGAAGCAAACATGAATGAAGAACACTTTGCTTAAGGTTTCTGCATCATGTTGAGAATCAACAAAATTAATTTAGCCCAAATGCTACAGTATCCACATAATTTTTGTTTTATGACAATTATTTATAGGTCTTGGAGTGTTTATACCGTCACCAGTGGACGGCAATGGATGGTCTTGGTGCTCTTATTATCTCTCCCACTCGAGAGCTGGCATACCAGACATTTGAGGTGCTCAGGAAAGTGGGAAAAAACCATGACTTCTCAGCTGGACTTGTAATAGGTGGAAAGGTGTGCATTTTCTTTCAGCTTTCTGTGTTTGAGTGATGTGCTCATTGTTTCAAGTCACAAGAGTGACTTAGTTTGTGCACGGTTTCAGGATCTCAAGGATGAGTCAATGAAAATCCACCGCACAAACATCATCATCTGCACACCAGGGCGTCTGCTACAGCACATGGATGAAAATTCCTCCTTTCATGCCTCAGACCTTCACATGCTTGGTAAGGTGCTGATGAAACACATTCTGTTAGACAGTGTTACATAGGAAAGTACAGTAAAGTCCTAAATCTACATCACTTTCAGTTTCCCAGGGGAAGTGGGCATACATGTACTCTTTCAGAAATGTTCCTTTTCAATTAAGGACTGGGTGTACAGAACAAATAAAACCTAAAACATACAACTGTAATGGAATTTGAGACAACTATGTTTCCGATCTACGAATGAACTAAAGATGTAACATGACAAACTGTTTTCTGCAGTAGTGTTGCAAATTGACATCTTGAAGACAATATTAGTAGCTCATTATGTTTACTTAAGAGGTGTAGGTGGTAAACTATGAATACATTAAATGTTTGGACAAGTTTTCTGCTTGCCACTTGGTGGCTTATGGAGAAACACAAACCTGAACTGAAGCTTTACCATCGTTGCACACAAAGCAATTCATTAATACTCATTTGAAAATTAATTCCTATAGTTAAGTTACAAATGGAACTTAATTGTATGTATATTTCTTTCCCATGGCAGTGCTGGATGAAGCAGACAGAATTTTGGATATGGGCTTTGCTGACACCCTCAATGCCGTTGTTGATAACCTTCCCAAAAGCAGACAAACCTTGCTGTTCTCCGCCACACAAACCAAATCTGTCAAAGACCTGGCTAGGCTCAGCCTAAAAAACCCTGAGTATGTTTGGGTTCATGAGCAGGCTAAGTTCAGGTACGACCAACACACCACTTTTTAGGGCTTGCTCTGTTTATATAACTGTTTTCCTTCTCTCTTGCATAATTATACCCAGAGAGCATAACTCTTGTCCTATAAATTACAGGGTACTGTTGACCTTGCTTCTGAGACCAGTTCATAAACCTGTTTAAATCTTTTGTTTTCTGTGTTATATTATAACACTTAAGTGTTAAAAGAGAGCTTATTTGTTGTTGATATTCTCCACAGTACTCCTGCTACTCTGGAGCAGAATTATGTGGTATGTGATCTGCATCAGAAGATCAACATGCTCTTCTCTTTTTTGAGGAGTCATCTCCAGAAGAAGATCATAGTCTTTTTTGCATGCTGTAAGGAGGTAATTTACAGATCATCTGCATTATCTATGACCGCTTTTGAGGCTGCATGTTTACCCAGTGGTGCGGACAAAGAATCATTCATTGAAATACACAGATCAGGCACAACATTAAAACCACTGACAGGTGCTGTGAATATATCAAGGCCTCTGTGCCTTTGGGAGTTTTCCCTGCTGTTTTCCCCCATGTTTGTCTTCGGTGGTTATTGAGTACAATTCTGTGTTTTTGTGCATTTATCCAGGTGCAGTACTTGTTTCGTGTGTTCTGTCGGTTGCGGCCAGGCACCTCTGTGCTGGCCTTGCATGGAAAGCAGCAGCAAATGAAGAGGGTGGAGGTCTATAATGACTTTATCCAGAAGAAAGCTGCTGTGCTCTTCGCCACAGATATTGCTGCAAGAGGACTTGGTAACTACAGCCTTCTTATCCAAGCTGCATTAAAAAAAAAAACTACAGGAGAAGAAACAAAAATGATTTGTCTGGGCATGAAATGCTCTCATGACTAAAATTTCCAATAATTAGATAAATGTGAGACAAGCTTTTAATGATGTGACTATAGGCCCTTTCCTGTGTGTGGATGCTTTTTAAATGAATTGTCAGAGTAATTTATTCTTCGTACTGTTAAGTTATTATCTGATGTTTAATGCTTCTGTTTGTAGATTTCCCTGCTGTGAACTGGGTGCTGCAGTTTGACTGCCCAGAAGATGCCAACACATACATCCACAGAGTGGGGAGGACAGCCAGGTACTGGTTATAGAAGTTTGTCTTGCATTGTGCTTATTAAACAACTTTGAAGGCATTTCAGTAGATGGCAGTATTGTACAGTTCCACTCTGTGTTGATCATGTGAGCTGTATTACAGCTACAGTGAAGAGTGACTCAGATCTGCAGATGCTGTACACTTACTGCTCATTGTCTTTCACAGTAAACATTACTCATGTATTAACACTACAGAAAGCTGTTTTTTACATAACAACTAAAAAGAAAGTCTTGCAAAAAGTTATACTAATTTTTTTTGTTTGTACATAAAGTTTTATAGCATTTTACCCACATGGATCATCACTGTATTGGGTTGAAAATTGTACTGCACTTTCAATAAGCCCTAAGAGTAATTAGCAGCATGTGTTCATGTAAATAGCCAGCTAAAGTAATTTTTACCTCACCTAATTTAAAAAATTGTTGCTCCAATTGTTTTTAACCATTTATTTCTGTGAAGTAATGATATTGGTCTGTCAGTGTGGTGGTAGTGGCCTAGTGGGTGAAACACTTGCCTGTGAACTAGGGATGCTCCGATCAGGATTTTTGCCACCGATGCCAAGTACCGATTTGTTGTCATGGTGATCGGCTGATACCAATGCCGATTCTGATGCTTTATGATTATATAACTGATATGAAAGCTCTCTGATCACCATTAACTTTATTTTTTTAAAAAGTAATACCAAATTAAATGTTGTATTAAATGTTTTGGACAATGCGCCTCCACGTGAGATTTCTTTGGAACATAAACGGCAAATAGCA